>ML776642.1:700327-715918 GCA_009831015.1 Picea engelmannii
TTCAACCAATAATGATTAATAGGGGTAGACGGCTGGGCAAACTATCCTTCTCTCATCATCCATGCACATAAAAGAAAGGCATTAGGATCTATAGGTCTATTAACACCGAAGTGACGACCGTTGATCCGACTCCTGACCGACTTCTCAGGCGTGGACAAATGATCTAGGGATGAGGACGAAAGATAAGCACAATCTATTCATAATATTCATTAAAATAGACCAACAGTCATATCAATCAGGGATCGGTATCCAAGGGAATCAATTCAATACAACGAGCGTAAAGCTAGGTTGAAATTTAGTTCTCGACTAAAAATGCTACGTAAAACAATTTCTTTACAAAATTAAAGTACATAAATGAAAGCACAAAAAATATTTATATACCATTCAAATAAACGCATGCGTACAATAGCCCAAGGTGACAACTCTGAGTTGTTGTCTCGCGTGCGCTCCGTCTAGCTCCTACTTGCTGATCGATGTGGATTCACCGGTACCTCCCAGCCAACGCTAGGGGTACTCTTCTTCCCCCTGAGCCCGCCAAGCTGCAAAGGGGCACTCTTCTTCCCCCTGAGCCCGCCAAGCCGCAAAGGGGCCACACACACTAAACCAAAGCACAACTAGAAACCAACTCGCATATCAAGGTTGAGCTACCACTCGTTACCCAAGCTGGGTATCCCAACTCCCACAAGATAAGTCAGTCAAGACATAAATTCCGCAGCTTAACCTTATGCATAAAATAAGAGATCCATACTCCTCCTCCTCCATCCTTTATATAGAGTTTCTAAGTGATTTATTTCCCAAATTCCCATTTAATTTATTTTTCAATAATTTAATTCAGAAAAATCTCCCCGGTACACATGTCACCCATCCCCTTAGTTGCACCAGAAATTAATTTCATTAATTATTTAATTACTCCTATTTCCCTCACCCACCTAAAAGCATTCCTAGAATCACTCCTAGGTGTCCCCATATTCCCTTATACATTTTAATGACTTACGCCCTTACTTAATTCTTAGTTGAGTTCAATTTAGAAATTTCTTAAAGGCAAGATTTCTTACTAAGTTAGTCATTCTGCTTTTTCCTTATGTTTCCCTTTTCTTTATGTTTCCCCTTTTTCCCTTAACTTCCTATTTCTTTTTAGTTTCCATCTTTTCCCTTTTTATCTAAAACTCAAATTAGTAAGCGTAGAAAAATTACCTTTTACCCCTTTTTCTTTTAATTAATAAATCTTAATTAGCATATGTAACAAAACAATCATTTCCCCCTTTTTAAAAATTTTAATCCCCCAGAGTAATTTGATTTTAATAATTTAGTTGAATTGCTTAACCCCTTCTCGTCACATGTTTAATTATGATTATATTATTATTTTTTTACCACAAGTATCACTTAGACCTAGATTTTAACTTCCTAGGCCGGACGACATTTTTATTAGGGAATTTGTTTTTAAATAAATCTTATCACATCATTCATTCTAAGGCAGTCTAGGTTTATTCAATTATTAGTTAACAACACGACATGCCCTTCAGGACACACTACGTTCTCCAAGGGTGCCACTCACCTCTTTCCGTTTTTCTTCCGCGACGTGCCCTTCAGGACACACTACGTGCTCCAAGGGTGCCACTCGCCTTTTGATTGACTTGGTAGACATCAAAAACCCCTGGAGTCAAAACTTCGCCAAGTGATCTTGTGGGAGACTAAGGGCCTCTAAGGAAGAAGGCCCTTGCATTATTGCACGCCCCTTAGAATCATCATGAGCGACTGTTGCAGTCTTCCCTCATGACATCGTGTGTCTTCTAGAACTAGGCAATCATTAAACTATAGTTCGAGCCACAACGAGAGTGTTAGTAGGCTGTGGTAGGGCTGCTATCCACAACTCTCCCTCAACGTCTCTGGTTGTCGTGCGTGACCCCTCTACTCCACATGCGAGTCTGGTCGACAAGATATCGTCAACCTGCATCATCGATGAATTATGTCAGAAATAAAATCAATCATCATAACATCTAATCAAATGTGCATATGTCATATAAAAAACAATCAAACCCCAATAGTCCACACCATGACTCGATCCAGAGTCCAAGGGGTTTCATCGATGCTTATGCATCCTCGAGGTCCAAAATATTGCACACTCAGGAGAACCCAGTCAATAGCACCTGTCTATGTAAATACACAAAATAATCACATCCATAATGCCTCATAATCAAAATCAAACGACCAATAGTATCATAATCAGGATCACTTGCAAGAAAGTGTCCTCAAAGAATAAGTTCATTCAGTGCGCACAAGAGCGGGATGTTACACCATAAACCTTAAACCCCTTAACCACTAAACCATACCCTAAACCCTAATTAATATATACACCTTATGTCTACTTCTTCTCTTCTTAACTTACTCTCTATTTGTTCATGTTTACGTAGAATATATCCATAAAAAAAAAGAATACATTATTTTTATTCTACATTTAACATACACACGTTTACAAAAACAATCTACAATATAAAGACATATAATGAATAACTTACCAAGGGACGATATTCATGCCCACCTTTAGGGTGTCCATACTCACTACAATGTTTTTTAGTTGTTTTTATTAAAAGTCTCATTCTATTATAGCCCCTACATTTTTTACAAGGGCAATAACATTTTTGATCACCCAAAGCCTCGACCAATGCGGATATCATGTCTCATCCTTGTCCTCCTGGAGGAATTCTATGTGGAATTTTTCCTTACCAAACTTTCAGTGATGATTATCTTAAAAAATCAACTTCAGTAGTTTAGCTATTTATAATGGAATTAACAAAATAAAAAAAAATTGTATTCTGACCTAAAAATATCCCATATAACCTCTACAAACTATCGCTATTATAAAAACAACATTGAACATCTTTAATATTCTGAAATCTTAATTATATATCGCACTTTCTTCGGACTTCCAACGGATGTTGACTAGAGAGATGTTGCTTTAATTAACAAAAATATTGATTCGTCAAACATCGATAAATACAACATTGACATGGTGAAATGTCGAATATCCGACGATAGTTGACCTAGTCAACCATTGGATATTCGATGATAGTCTCTTTCGGCGGATAGTCGATCAACGTTGGGGATTTGTTTTTTTAAATAGAAAAAATGCAAGTAAAATCCCACAGTACGGTCAATTTTATTCGTATTGTTGGACTACGACATGGGTATTTCTGCCCATATGTAGTAGTGTGTTGTGTATAGGTTGAAAATAAAGGTAGCCAAGGATCAAAAGGGTTGTGGGGAAGAGTTTGGATGATGTATTGAGGCATGGGCCATACCTTCCAACTCACATGGTGGAATACATGACATGAACATATGGTATTCCAGAGTCAATGCAAGGATGCATTGTGTAAATGTGGCCATGATTATTGGCACAATGGTTTAATTTATTAGTAAAGTTTGATTGCATTATGAAAATATTTGTATGCTAATAATGCATGTACTATGAATGATGGTTTCATTCTATATAATATGAGTAATGGTTGAATTCCATTTTAATGTGAATAATGGCTGGAAATGATTAAAATGCTGGTAAATTACAATTCTGAGATCATTTCATGAACTACTAAAAATGTGCATGAGTGCTAACAATTTGCTTGGCTGCAAGAAAATTTAGAAAATTGTAGGAAGAATGGTCTTGGATATGGAAATAATGTGATCCCATAAGTAATACTAATATATACCACTGCAAGAGCCAAACATAATGAGAAGAAATCTCATGCATGGGGATTTTTATTTTTCTTGTATAACCATATTTGAGAAATTAATAATTGGAAATTGTTATGATATGCTAAAAATTTGTTTGGTTACATGGAAATTGAGAAAATTACAAGAAGAATGGTCTTGGATATGGAAGTGATGTAATCCATAAGGAATATCGATTCATGTTGTTGCAAGAACCAAGCAATAACGAGTAAATGATTTTTGTTTGGAAAACAAAATTCCCGTGTAAAATGTATTTGAAATTTTATAATTGAAAATTGTATGATGATGTCTCATATTGAATGTATGCATATGATGTAGATGGGATGACTGCCACAAGTTATAGATTGCTAATTGAAGTCTAGTAGCAAGTTGGAATTTTTTTGCGTGAGAACACCATGGCAAATGATGGATCGCTTGAGGAACCGTATAACAATGAAAGGGATGCCTAGGTCTAGAGGGTGAGTACAACAAGAAGAACCAGGTTGTCAGGCCTAAACAATGATCTCATGTCTGAATTGAATTATCAAAGAACCAGGTTGTCATACTTGAAGAGTGAACTCTTGTTTGATTTGCAGTACAACAATAAGGTTTTTATTGGTTATTTTACTAATATTCTTCTTAGCGGTGAGTCCCTTTAGTTCCCACTAGTGATATTCCTAGTTACCTATGGTAGAGAGACCTTGATAAATGAATGGATCATTCCTTGGTTTATCCTTAATAAACAGATGGTACATGTCTTGGGTTAGCCTTAATAAATGGATGGCACATTCCTTAGGTCAACCTTGATAAATGAATGGGACACCATTCCTTGGGTTGGGCAGGTCAATGGGAAGAGAGCTGGTGGAGATCGGGATAGTTGTAGGAGAATGCCAGTTGATTATGAATATGTTTTGAGCAAGGGTTCCTTTGTATATATGTTTTGGGGATGGAGCACCTATGTATTTATGATTTTAGGGGCCAAATTTCCTATGTATCTATGGTATTGGGGCCATAGTGCCTATGTAATTTTTTTAGGTTGGTATGCATGTGTGATTTAGAGCGAGAGATCATATATGTTGATTATTGGTCAAGGAGACAAAATTGTAAAATGAAATTAGACATGTAGGCTGTTATGGACTGAGGATAGTGAAAAAATAAGGGGGAGGGGATGTAACATCCCCAGTTCTAATTCCTGTGAATTATAATATAATTGTATAAATGTGAATTAGGTTGATGAGTCAATGTATTGGGGCAAAGAGACCTTATTGATTTAATGTGGTTGGGGAGTGAATTGCATGTTATGCACATTGAATAATTAATAAAATTAATAATCGTTGGTTGTGATAGGAACGAAATGAATAACCATGGGGGGTTATGATTCCACAACAGAGAGAGGGATCCAAGGGGGAATTATTCATGGGTATTAATCCAACCCACATTCCTAAAATTATTATATTTGTGTATAAACTTCTATTTGTTGATTGAGTGTATGAGAAGACAATCATTTAAACTCATGTAAGAGGGTAGGTGTGAGTGGTCACATCGCATAGTTATTGAATAGCATGGGTTGAAGTACAATCATCCTTGAGAAGAGTGTGAGTCAAGCAAGCAAGGAAGAAGAGGAAATTCGTATGCAGAATAGGGACAATTTTTACAAGGAAATTTTGGGCAGCAAAGGAGGAGCAAAGGGTTGGGAAGAGGACCAACCATGGTCTACTTGAAGGCATTCATTATTTGGTTGTGTTTTGTTGTGAATAAATAGGCCTATGTGCATTTCAAATCGGGCTATAATCTTGTGGTGCGATTTATTGTTGAGGAAATATCTCAAGACCCTTGTGAAGGTTGTTGTGAGAACTCATGAAGCAACTAAAAGTTCCTACATCCCATCTAAGGAATTATTGGACAATTGAATGCACTAGGAACCATGATAAATGAATGGTACAACATGAGGAACTGTGAGCAGTGAAGGGGGTACATTCCTTGGGTAGTGCATGTTGTGGGGAAGAGAGAGCTAGCGGATTGGAACTGTTGTGGGAGAAGAACCTAGGTTTGGGGGCTCCTATGTGTGGAGAGTGGGAAACCAGTGGGCCAAATCTCCTTTTGGACTTATAGCCTCAACTCGAGAGTGGCTTACTAATGAGAGAAAATGATTAGTAGTGCCTATGGATGGGAGGTTCATCCTTCATATGTAGCCAGTTGCATACTTGTTAACAAATAAGTGTTTATGTTGTGTATTTATGATTATTTCGCTTTGTAAATGATTTATATGAATGTTGTGTGTTTGTTGTTGGCTTGGACAATTGAATTCATGTTTAATATATGTTGTTATATGCATTTATCATTGTAGTATCACTCCAATGGTCAAATATGTGTGTGATATGTGGCTGATAAGCTACAAGAACTTTAGTTAGTAGTAAATCTCCAGATTTAACGGGTTTTTGCATGTAATGTTTCTCAACTGGAGGTTGGGTACATTACAATGATCTAGTTAGATAAACCAACTCGATCAATAAATTTAGGTTGTCACCCTCATATATATCACTTGCCTCCACTTCACCACATATCCATCTGCCACGTGTGACATTCATCATTTCCACCCCATATGAGTGAATGTCATCCTCTTGAGTGATTTCAAGCAATCTCTTTTAATTCTACTATCCTCTTGGTCATCCCATTTGCGGTCTAGATATTTTGTTTATCTAGGAAGTCCTCCATTTTCCACGTAGTTAACTAATTGGTTTGCAAATATTTTGACATGAAAAAGTTGGGTGACCTCTATGTATATGATGTCTCTGGCTATGGCTTCTAAATTCATTGAGAGTTTCCAATTAGTAGAGAATTTTCCAAAATTGGATTTGTTGATGAATTTAGAGATGGAATTGATGAGGATTTGTGAGTCTCCTTCCATTATCAATTCTTTGAAACTGATCACAATGGCTTCCAAATTCACGCTTCTAGGGCTTGTAGCTTAGCTGAGTTGTTGGTGTTGTGTCCTTGACATCCCATGTAAATACAGAGAATGTAACCCATGTCATTTCATAAGGCACCATCTATACCCGTTGGACCAGGATTTCTTTTGGGGGGGATGCTAGAGAATGAGGGAGGATATTTTGTGAGTTTCAACCACCTACCCAGTGAGAATTTTATTGCTATCGATGTTCCAAGATATGAGGACTTGTCTTTCGAGATATAATATTTTGTTTTATTCCTCTATCCATCTCGTGACTTGGATGGATTCTTTGAGATTATCTTCTATGATTATCCAAAGCTTAAGTATTTCCCTCTTGTGATTTTAGAATATCTTGTTATTTATCTCCTTCCAGATTACCCAAACAAGGAAGCCTAGGAGGAGGATCCAAAGTCTACTAAAGATTGGGCAAGTGAAATATTTCTCCCTCTAGTCTTCCAAGGTAGCCAAGAGATCTTGCATATTCTTGTCTGATCATTTGAAATTGATGGTGCTTTTGTCTTAGAAGGAGGTTGCAACCTAACATTTGTTGAAGAGGTACTCCATTTTTTCCTCTTCTACTTCTCACATTGAGCACCCAAAGGGTCATTGATAACCTCTACTAGTAAACATGTCCCAAGTTAGTGCCTTCCTATGTGAAAGTAGCCAAAGTGAAAGTAGCCAAAGAAAGGTTGCAATCTTTGACAAAGTGTTAGGTTCTATATATTTTCCCATAGCCTTTGATGGCTTGGATAAGTAGTGTTAAGGTCTAGATAGTATGCTTCTTTGACTATGTAGGATCCCTTACCTTTATGTCCCCATATGAGGACATCCTTTTTGGTGCTAAGGTGGATTATCTTGTCTTACATTATTGTCCATAGTTAGTTTTTGTTGTCCTCTCACTTCTTCTCTAGCGATAGCTCTCTTGGTTTCCCTCTATTCCTAGGGTTTATTTATTGTATACTTCCGAGCCAATGATGTCTATCATAAAGTATTAAAGGAAGGACCATGGTTCTAGGGAAGAGTTGGACTCTTCTTAACACCATGGTTTCCAAAATTCAACCCTAATATGTTGTTTATGACTAAAATCCTATATGGGTTCAATTTCTTAATATTCCATTGCATTTTTGGAGTTTACAATATTTGGAGGACATTGGGAATAAGCTAGGTAGATGTATCAAAATATATACTGAGAGAGAAAAGGTGGGTTTATCTACGTATGCCCACATTTTTGTTGAAGTATACCTTAGTGAAGTCCTATCAGATAAAATGTTCCTTAAAAGGAAAAAACACAAGTGAACATAGTTGTTGGATTATGTGAACACAAATTTTTGATGTTGGATCTTCCAGAAAATAGGGAATCTCCAAGATACTTACCCATAAGCTCACCCCCCCCTCCAAGAAATAAGGGGAAAAAAACAAAATCTAAGTGCTTGAAATCTTCAAAGCAACCTAAACCCCATGAATTGGAGGTTGATGAGGAGGATTTAAAACAAAGGTTTAATTAAAAGAAGGATGAAGGAGTCGGTAAAGAAAATATGAATGAGGAAAATCCCTCTCTGGGTGAAAATCAAGAGGTTATTCAATCTTTGTAAATTCCTACTTCAAGGGTTGTAATATGAAATGATGCTTCATCAGGGGGGATGAAGAGAGTGCATAGTCTAGATATTTCAGACTCAAATAAAGAGCAAGATCCATTGGTGACCTTCAGACCCTATTAATAATATTTGTAGATGGTAGCAATAGATCCCTCACTAGAAGGGTGGATTGAGGTAAAGATAAATACATGGAAGAAAGGTAGGACTGAAGACTACCTCAATCCATGATTCTATGTATTTGGTCATTAATTTCTTATTTGGTTAATTATATATGACTTCTTCAAGAGCATATTTATGTATAAGTGTTATATACACATAAAAAATGTGATTTCCATTCTTTTTAATGAATATAAATTGTGATTTTTTCCTTGGAAAAACAAAAATTACTAGAGTTACATGATAATATAAAATACTACTAATTTCTTGCTTGATCATGATAATTTGCAAGAACCTAAAGTAAAAATTATTAGAAATACATATTGTTTTAGTAGTGATTCTAATAATAATTGGGGATCAGTACCACGATCACATATTGTAAATGATGCACTATATTTTAAAATTATCCTTATTAATCGAGGCATTTTTTTACGTAATCCAAATCCTAGGCTAACCTTTCAAGAAATTCCCCTCATTTTGAGGATGGTACCTAGGGTAAACCAGATTCTTTACAACACAAATCTAGGTCATAATTTGTCACACACAATCCAACAAGTTTCAACAAATAGCTCATGAATATGTCAACAATTGACTCACCAACTATTAGCTAATGAAGATTCAAACAATTAGTTCATGCATGTCTCATCATGGATTTGAAACTGGCTGGGGAGAGTGAAAAATCTACCTCACCATCAATCGAGCTATTGCCCCTCGACATCAAGGCATAAATTCATAGGAATTATAAGCAAATTAACCTTGACATTGTGAATTTCATGTGTGGGAATCTAAATCAAGTCCAACACATCATGATGTCATTGAGATTGGAAATCAAGAAGTAACCAATAGTTTAGTTTTCCCAACTAAAGATATATTGACAATAAATAAATTAACACTATTTTGTTTCTATAATATATACACTTACATATTGATCACTAATAAGTTGTTTTGAATTATGCAAATTCATGCCTCTCATAAAGTTGGCCTTGTCAAATCATCTTGCTCAAGGTGGGTCATGATTTCAAATTATTCCATGCCAATGCATATGGGATACCTTTATATGAAACAAATTACCTATAACTATCCACATATAATGTGTTGTAAAGGGTGGGATACCCTACAAATGATTGAGGTGTTTATTTTAGAACAAGGGTTGTAAGTGGTTGTTCATAATGAAAAATACTAAGGAAATTATCTTGCGAAGAAGTGTTAAAGCAATATGAACAAGATAACCTTCTAAATGTTGATAGATATATGGATCCTATAGTTGTTCCTAACTCCATAGGTGAAGTTGAGATTACATGGAAAATACTTCAAGATAGGCATTTTCTTGAAAACTATAGGAAATGTGTTTAGTATATCCAAATCAACCTCAATCCCTACTATCCCTTCATTGATGATGAAGTCTTCAGATACCCAAGAGTCATTTGTTGGAACTGCTAGAACTAGGAAATATCATGAAGTGACGTTAATATTCAAAAGTTTTCTAAAGAACAAGAAACATTCTAGTATTTCAAATTTTTATGTTAAAAAAATTTCTCTAGACCTTCCCTTAACACCAAAATTAGAATATCTATACAAGATATTATTTAACCACTCTCTCTTTAGTGCACGACCTATTTCTAAACCACTTCCTAAAATTAGAGAATCATTCCCCTTTTTTGGTAACAACTATTTAATTTCCTTCTCTAGAGTCTCAGGAGAAAATATTATCCTTTTCATACTCTCATTTATGGTTGTTCAACGAGGTGGTATTAAAGTTATAATAATGCCATATTATGGACCTCAATACTCTTTTGATGAGTATTTGAAGATTGTATCATGCAAACCAAACATATAAACACACAATTTTATTTTTCATGGTGATCAACTCAAAGATCATGTTTATATTGATGGTTTCCCATAGATAAATGGACATATCACATGATTCATTAAGGGTTCCAAGCAAAGTGGATTCAATAAAATTATATATTTATGCAAAGTATATTCAAGAAAATTATATATTTATAGCATGAGAAAATGACAAAAGAAGATTTTTTATCTAGAACATTTCTAGACACATATATTTGTGTTACTATTAAACACAATTTGAATCCTAGGGATGAGTTGTTCGTTAGTTACATTTTTTGTAGGAGACAAATGCCTACTCGCTTATGATAACATAAAAATGCTCTTCTTATTGATGTCCCTATGGGAATAAAATGAAGGCATTGTAATTTATGACATCTAATACCAACTATTTTAACTAATGCACATTTAATATGTTTCCATAGATTATTTGAGTTCATTATTATGTGAATCCTCGATGTCTTGTAAATAACACCATGATATATAACATGATTTATCATAGTTGATGTTTATGTGTTTTGTTTAAATTTGTGAGCTTGTATTACTTTAGTGATTGAATGTGAAAATGCATATTATATATATTTTTATTTTAATACTTATTATTCTGATTTATATAATATTTGTGATTGACAAAGAAATGATGATGTCTGCAATGGAAACAAGTGACACACCACCAACCATATATATTTTTTGTTTTCACCCCTCTAATGCATCTCATAGGGAGAACCAAAAAAATAAAATAATGACACATGGATTTTGATAATTGGTTACAACAACCTCCTATAATTGTTTTTATTGGAGATTGTGTAACCTTAAAAAAAATGTTTTGTTAATAATGGGTACACCAACAATGATGGTGATGCAAACATGGATATATCCTTATCTCATGATGCATAATTATTAGAACAATGGTTAAATGGTTTTTATTTCAGAGGTTATTAACAATCTGGGGAAAACCAAGACATTTATGAATATGATAATATTATATGTGGGGAAGTAATTAAAAATGTTGCAACAACACCATTATTTGAAGGGAAGGCATGATGCTCTAAATTGAGAGCTATTCTCCTACTCTACATCATGAAAAAAAAATTGGTTGGTCATAGAATAACTTTTCAACATTGTTGAGGTAATACATATTTTTGACGTCATTATGCAATGTTCATCTTAGTTGATATACACTTTTTATATATACTTTATTTATATGTAAAATAGTATTTACTAATTGGAAAATTCATATTATATGTTTGTGTGTCAATGATGCATTACATTCATCTTAGTTGATAGACACTTTTTATATATACTTTATTTATATGTAAAATAGTATTTACTAATTGGAAAATGCATATTATATGTTTGTGTGTTAATAATGCATTACATGAAAAGTTTTTTCTCGAAGAAGAATCATCCTGTAAAAACTATTAAGGAAGCACAAATAATAATCAAGGATCTAGGGGTGTTCTAAGATTCTATTCATGCATGCGTTAACAGTTACATTATGTACAATGATAAACATGAAGGAGATAAAAAAGTTTCTCGAATGTCAAGAATCGTATTTTTGTGATGATGTCATTGGAAAATCAATACCAAAGAAAGTGTTTTGCCACATGCTAATAATTCATAGTTATCTCGTGATGCATGTTTTTTTGAATAAAAGTTAAATAGTTGTTATTTCATATATAATTAATAATATGGTGGGTGAAACCAAGGAATTTATGAAGGTGATAATATTATATGTGGGAAAGTAATAAAAAAAATTGCAATGACACCCTTATTAGTTCCTGCCAAAGGTCAGGACTTTTGCAATCGATTCATCGTTGAATATCAATTAGTTAACCGTTGACTAAATATATTTTTCCATCTTCCAATGTTGTAGATAGGGAAAACAAAATAATTATGTTTTTAATATGTTTAATTTACTTTTATAAGGAAGGCTATTGGCTCACACATTTGGAATCTTATTGCGGAAGAATGTAATATTTTCATTATTAAAATATATAACCTAAAGTATTATTGATGCTTTGCAGCTCTCACATAATGTAATTTTTCTATAAGAATGCAAATTGCATTGTTATATAAGCTATATAACCTAAGTTTTCAGTTTTGTTATAACTTTATTTCAGTACACAGATGATGTTCAATGTTGAGCTTTCATTAAAACCATTGCCACAATGCTTAGCTTTCATTGCAGCTTTCAGTAAAGCCACTGCCACTTCCTAAAAAAAGTTGATCTTTTCTTTCAATGCACGAACAAACCACCACCTTACCAAGCAAAAAACACCGCATTTTTCCTCTTGGTTTATTCCTATACCTGACTTGTTCCATTCTCACAACACAGTCCAACAAGCAAGCATTCAACACAGTCCAACAAGCAAGCATTCAACACTCTGGATCACATCACTTATGGAGTGGAGAGGCCAAATTATTGATTTGTCACTTGTAACAATCAACCCTGAGGTAGTTCCAACATGTTCCCCACTCATGGAGTCATGGTCAACTGATTTTCAACATGGTTGTTCCATTTGTCCTCCAACAATAATTATAAAATATTATGTTTCATACAAGTGTCATAGTCAAGTAGTTAGTTGGGTCAAATCAAATCTCTGCCCAACATTCATAATCATTAATTACAATTATCTAAATTCGAAATTCGAAATTGCCATAAATGGAAAAAAATTTCCAATTTCAAATTTGCCAAAAACGGAAAATAATTTCCTAACCACAATCATTTTTACCTAGGTCTTTTTCCCCCTTGGGAATTTTCGCATCTTTTCAAATCCATGATTTTCAGGGGCTACCAATGGACAAATTCTTGATTTTCCACTTGTAGCAATCAGTCTTGAGGTAGTTCCAACATGTTCCCCACTGATGGAGTCATGGTCAGCTGATTTTCAACATGGTTGTTCCTTTTGTCCTCCAACAATAATTATAAAATATTTTGTTTCATACAAGTGTCATAGTCAAGTAGTTAGCTGGTTCAAATCAAATCTCTGCCCAACAATCATAATCATTAATTACAATTATCTAAATTCAAAATGAGAAATGAGATCCAAGGAAGTATCAAGACAATATAACACGTTCAAGAAGATGTGGTGAAATTCATTACAGGAGTCTCTCTTTTCATAAACAATATAGGTACAATCCACTTTAAACAATTTAAGTATAGGAAGAAGCCAGGATGGTGATAAGATTCGAATAAAATCATTAAAACAGTCATTGTGTTATTTCAAATAAGCAGGAGGAAAGGCCTTGTAGCTCAACTTCAAATAATTTATTACATATCTCAACCAGACCAAAAAATCAAGAGGACATCCAAGCCTTATGTAGGTACTATGTCTTAATCTAACAGTGGAATACATTACCACAAATTGGAAATTTCTCTTTATCCAACCACTACAGGAAGTTGAGTGAAACTTTACTTAATATCAATAAATCTAGGATGAAAATTGTGGCCTTCATTGTTTGAACTCCTGAAGAGTTTATAAAGGGAACTCAGATACCTTTTGCGCAGGGAGAGTCCAGAATTCAGACTGTTCTATTACGCCAACCCTACAAAAGAAAATCAAGGAAACTTCCATTAGTACCTACCAAATCGAAATATGAATTAATATCAGAAATCTAGAACTTGATTTACCAACATAATCTATTTAAAAAGCATGCATGTATAGATTTTACTTAACTCAGGCCTATAGGGTAGGCTGACCCTCCTTTGTGCATGCTCGAGGACACCATCCACGATCATGGAAGGGGTGGAATAGGCAAGGTCCACCTGATGGGTACCCTCGCAACAAAGGGGCCCATCATTAGTGTTGGTACCAATCACATAGTCATTGGTTTATGAAATGAAATCAATAGTGCTAACAGTTAAACAAATAAATTGGTATACATGTTGTGCGGATAGCCCGAGGGCACAATGTCAAACATTACACACAGAACAAATGATACACGAAAAGATTGAGTTTAAGCACTTTCCGAACCGATTATTTTTATTATAGAGGCCAATTATAAATCAACGATAAGTGCAGAGTTCAAATGGAGTAACTTATAGGCAAACCTCGTAATGACAAAGGAATATCCAATTAATACAAGAAGCTCAACAAACTCAAACATTATATGCCGTGGGTATTTTGTGTGGTGGACTTTTTGAAAAACACAGAAAATCACATTCCTTTAACATACCAGACAATAATGTAATAACCTTAAGGAGACACTATCTTCGCAAGTAATAGTTAAGGGTTTAATGATGATTACAGAAGGATATACTCATTCTCTATAAAGAGGAAGAAAGAACATGCAACACATTTTTATCAGTGTAAAAGAAATTAAATACATACTAAGTCCACGCGTAGCCTTACGAAAGGTTTAATATCAGGCCTCTACATACATCAATAGAGAGGTCCTAAGGAATAACGATAATAAGAATATGAAACCCTACGATTGAATTTACCCATAAAATACTCGACGGGTGTAGATTCCCTAAGTCGGGACAAGGGATTGGTATACTGAGACTTCTCAGGAAGTTGGAGAATAAATCTACAATAAGCATCTACTTAACATGAATAGTTCAGGAAAGTCACGAAGAATAACGATAATGGGAGATTTAAGTAAGGACAAATAATATTTGACACGAGGGTTCTCCCATTGTAATAAAGAACCGAACCTCATTTAACAACCAGAACATAGTGATAATGAAATCTTACCAGGGAGGGAAAATGGCGATATCGTTCCATCGGGTATCGTTTTCCCCAAATCGACAACATTCTCCATTGAGAAATAATATGCAGAGCCTCTCGAAGGACTCCACAATGAAAACATCAAACACATCAAAACCCTAAGATGAACCTTAACTACACAGTATAAATGCTAAGAGTACGAAGGGCAGTATAGCCATGTGATGAGGGAAAAGTTGGCGTGACTGGAATGGATGAAGAGCCAGGTGAAAGCATCGTAAATCGCACACACAGGACTTCCATTAAATGGTGGATGCAATGTATTAACTCCTTTCTGACAGTATACCCTTCTTTTCATATCAAGAAATTCCCGAAATAAATAAATCCCTCCGTGACCTGACGAGTTGGAACTAGTACACTTCAATTGCATTATACAATTAGCTTATCATTCAAGAGAAGGTTCATTGGAACATATTTTAGTTAAGTCGAAGTTAACATAAGATCTCATTACTCAAACTCTGTTAAGTAAAGGGATTGGAATATCACTAAGCCACATATTTTCAGCTGTGGGGCATAGATCCGATCCCGTGACTATATATATATATATATATATATATATATATATATATATATATATATATATATATGGTAAGTAAATTTCATTACAAGG
>ML776642.1:733155-746037 GCA_009831015.1 Picea engelmannii
TGGTGGAGAAGCACCATTCCCTCCATTTCCATTTGGAGTTTTTTCACCACTGTCTCCCTTATGCTTTGAAGGGTTGGAGCCTTCACCTTGCAACAATGCATTCCTTTCCATCAATATCTTCATCATCTCTCTCATTTCCATGACATCCTTTCTGAGATCTTCATCTTCTGCAGGAACACGTTCATGACTTTCTTCATGAGCCATACTTGGTGAATGCCTCCTTGAAACTTGCGGTGATGGTATATGATTCCTCCTTGAAGGATGATAACTTGGCTCCACAAGTTGACCTTCTCCTCTTGTGAGTTTCAACCTTGTGAGCATCAGAAACAAAACACTTGCAAACAATCAAGTCTTCAAAAACGAGTGCTTTGATACCAACTTGATCTAAAAAGGAAGAAGACTTGTAATCTTGAAAATATTTGAGAGTAAAGTTTATGTGTTAAAATCAAATGGATCAACTTTGCAAAACATCATTAATAGGATTTACTCATTTAAGACACATATAAACAACAACATAATCAATGAACATAAGCACATAAACACAACAAATGATAAAGGAGTTCACCCCTCTCTTGGGCTACATCTCCTGGTCCATCTTCCAATGGATCATTATTATTAATTGCTCAAAATGCTCAAAAACGTGCTTTAAAATGCTCAAAAGGACCAACAGACTGCTCCAATGTCTTCAGAGCATCCAAAAACCCCTAGATGGGCTTTTTCGGCACCTCGTTTGGCCAAAAATCGAAGAAATTAGGCTTCCTTGAAGTCTCCTCTTCAAGCTTGCTGTCTCTGCATCTACAAATTGCACCCTTGTTCATGCAACCTAGCACACACGATATTTAAAGTGTAAAAACCTGGCACCGAATGCAATCGTGTAAACGGTGCAAACTGTAGGACGGTTATGGGCGCGCCAGCCCCTAACCGCCTAGCTCTTGGGCACATGAGGGTCATATGACCTCGCGCAAATGTAAAAAGGGCTCTGTTTTCCAACCCCCACGCTAAGGTTGAAGTCACATGGTGTAACACAAGAAACCACAGGATACACATTTAAAAACCCCGCACCATTTACCAGAGGGTATGGTCGAATGCATTGTGAATGTGACCAGGGGCTGGGGCTAAGCCCCAGCCCGGACCCCCGCGCCGACTATCACATAAATTGAATTCAAATAATTTGCATTGCATATAGTTTATAAGTAACAATGTGTGGGATAGTGGTAGCCCACACTCTACCAAAGAGCAGAGCCAAAGGGGAGGTCTGGGGTTCGACCCCCATGGACCCCATACAATTTTAAACAACAACCAATAGCCAATACCGGGGTGCCACGTGGCAGCCCATGACTGGGCCACGTGGCACCATACCATTGAACAAAAATGATCCCATGTGTCACAGCCTAATTCGACCACATCTGCAATAAAAAATGGCCACATCATCACATGCCACATCAGCATACGGTCGTACGGTCTCTGCCACGTCAGCCTATACAGACTGCACAGTCATCGTCCCTTTTTTTGCCTGTTTGACGATTCGAACAGATCGCAATATCTCTCGCTCCCGACGTCTGTTTGAGACAAAACGAGTTGCGTTGGGTTCGCAACGACGAGGCCTACACTCTCGTTCGATTTGAAGCGATTCTGATCACTTTGAATTTTTGAGCAAAATTTGATCCCCTGATCATGACCCATGCACCCGTACTGAAGATCGCCGATTCCAAAGATGACTTCCTCATGTGAAAAAATGCCTGTAAGGAAGGGCTCGAAGGATTCCTTATGCAAAGAGGAAGTGTGGTCTGCTATGAATCCTGAAAATTGAATGAGCATGAAGTCAACTATGTGACCCATGATCTAGAGCTGGCCGCCATAGTGCACGCCTTGAAAATGTGGAGGCATTGCCTCCTAGGAAGAAAATTTTTACTTATGACAGACCACTATGGATTGCGATATATGTTTGACCAACCAAATATCAATTCCAAACAAGCTAGGTGGATGGACCTCTTCAACGAGTTTGATTTTGAAATCAAACATATTAAGGGAAAGGAAAATAGGGTGGTCGATGCCCTTAGCAGAAGCATGAAAACAATTCACCTGGAAATGGTAAGCACCTGTGAGACAGATGTCAAGGAAAGAGTCAGGAATGCACAAGAAACAAACATATTCTTCCAGACCGTGACCTCGTATCTGGAGCAAGAAACCACAGGGATACAGTATGAAGGCTACCAGATGATAGATGGAGGTTTACTAACTTACATAAACAGATTGTACATTCCAGATTGTGACGACTTGAAGAGGTTCATAATGGATGAACTATATAAAAGACCCTATAATGGTCATCCAGGATACCAGAAGATGATCACGACCACCACGAAACAATTCTATTGGCCTGGATTGAAGAAAGACATAGCTGAGTACTTAGCCAAATGCATAGAATGCCAACAGGTTAAAACAGAACACCGACACCCACCAGGATTATTACAACCTCTACCAATCCCGGAATGGAAATGGGAAACCATCTCCATGGATTTCATCACTGGATTACCAACCTCGACCAAACAGAATGACACCATCATGGTAGTGGTGGATAAATTGAGCAAGTCTGCTCATTTTATCCCCGTCAAGTCAACTTGTAAGGCAATAGACATCACCACTGTATTCATGAAGGAGATATTCAGAATGCATGGTATGCCGAAAGAGATCATGTCTGACAGAGACACGAAATTTACTTCCAACTTTTGGAAATTACTGATGGCTGGTTTGGAGATCAAGTTACTATTTAGCACAACCTATCACCCTCAAACCGATGGATAGATGGAAAGGGTGAACCAAATATTAGAAGACATGCTCAGGATGCACGTAATGCATCAACCCAAAAAGTGGGAAGATTTCCTGCCACTGGTGGAATTCACCTACAACAACGGCTACCAAGAATCCTTGAAGACGAGCCCTTTCAAATTCCTCTATAGTAGGTTGTGCAATACTCCAGTCAGTTGGAGTAATCCCGTAAACAGAGTTACTATTGGACTCGACATGTTGAAAGAAATGGAACAACAAGTGATTCAGATAAAACAAAATCTAAAGGTCGCTCAGAACCAACATAAAAGTTATGCCGACCAAACGAGAACTCCAAGAGAGGTCAAGGTAGGAGACTACGTATACCTCAGAGTTAGGCCCAGGAAGAGTTCCCTAAAGATGGGAGCATGTGCCAAGTTGGCACCTCGATATTGTGGACCCTTTGAAGTTCTAGATAGAGTGGGACATGTAGCCTATAGGCTAGCACTTCCTCCCACAGTAAAAGCACATAATGTTTTCCATGTTTCATTATTGAAGAAATATGTACATGATTCTAATCATATAATTGACTGGTCTATGATCCAAGTGGAACCAGAGGGATAATTCCTACCAGAACCTCAATGCATACTGGATAGAAAGGAAACCTCGCTCAGGAACTGAAGCATTGCATAGGTCAAGGTGCAGTGGAAACATTTTGGCCCAGATGAGGCTACCTGGGAAATGGAAGATGCCATGAAACATGCATATCCGATTTTGTTTACTTCTGTACGTACACGTTCCATTGATAGATAGAACATCGAGGACGATGTTCCTTTAAAAGGGGGAGGGAATTGTAACACCCTGTTTCCCCCAGTCTGTAAAAATAACTATATTGGCCAAGAACTATGGAAAACTCCAAGATGTAAATGATGTGTGAATATATGTTGCATGACTGCTGGGAGGGGGGATGTGCTGAAAAAGAGACCACGATGGCTAATGAAAGGTGGTGGAAGACACCTGGAATGGTGGCGTTAACTTCCATCAAACCAATACCGTATTGGTCTTTACTGGCTCAAATACCAAAGCTGCTCTTTGGCCCTAGAATGAATTACTCGCTAGGATGGTAGGTGGGGAGGATCCTCATGAGTTAATGAGGGGATGGGAGTGAACTGCCCATCTGTAGAAGCCCTCAAACCTAACCACCGCGAGGGAATTCGTGCCACACGCAACCTTGCAGGACAAAGCAAGAAAGGAAGTGTGGGGAGAGGGCATGCAGCAGGAATCGTGGAAGGAGAACCAGAGGAACTCCGGGAAATACAGTGAGTCATGAGCAGAGGAGAAGGAGAGTAACCTTCATCTCGGACTTCCGACGAGTGGGAAGTAAGAGAATGAGTCTCAAAGCCTCATGGTTTAGCTCGGGGGTGTCTAGTGGTAAATCCAATTGGAATCGCTGAGCCTACGGTTGGGTGGAAATGAGCACCCCTCTCAGCAGTTGCATTACACCTGGTGTTTTCTGATAAGTATTTATTTCCTGTATTTCAAATTGAATGTTCCTAGAATGCATGTTCATGGTTGTGCACTCATGAATGGTTTCTGTATAGAAGCGTTTGCCTGGTGTGTTTGATTAGAAAAGACAGATGCATGCTTATACTTGTATGGCCATATTCGGTTCATTTATATATATGTATACATGTACAATGAACAAGTTCATATTCCGAGTCCGTTCTCGGGAGATCTATCCCATTTACTTGACTCACATGATGTCTTGGTTGGATTTCCCCGAAGGCACCTCCTTCTGGGAAGGTTCCCTCACTATTCCATAGCCAGGGTTAGTTCCTTGAAAGGACTACCATTTAAGTAAATATCTAAACTTACCTTGCTCCTGTCACAGAGTTCATAGCTCGATAAGTTAAGAAGGCCTTTCAGTCATGTCTCCAAGCCTGGTGATAATTACCCAAGAATCTGTTGAAGGATTTTATGGCCTAAGTCTGGAGACCTTGCACCAGCAAGAATGTTTCTCTCAGAGTTTGGTCTTTCGGTGTTTCGGCACCCGGGAAATCCAAGGGTAAGTTCCCTTGTACTTTCGAGTCGTGAAATCCCAAAGTATGAAACCCTGAAAATGTCTAGGGTGGATAAGTCTTGGTGTTTCGATGTTTCAAAAACCGAGAAACCCAAGGGTCAGTTTTCTTATACTTGCCAGTCCCAAAATCCTGACTTGGAAAACCCCAGAATAGTGTAGCGTGATTAGAGTCTTGATGTTTCAGAGTTTCGGCCCCCGAGAAACTCATATGCGAGACCTCTTGTCATTGCACATCGTGAAATCCTGACTTGCGAAACCCTGAAATGAACTTAGCGTTATGTGTGTGTGTGTGTGTGTGTATATATATATATATCAGCGTTTCGGAGTTTCGGCTCTCGGGAAACTCAGATGCGAGACCTCTTGTCATCGCACATCGTGAAATCCCGACTTGCGAAACCCCGAAATGAACTTAGCATTATGTGTGTTTGTGTGTGTATATATATATATATATCAACGTTTCGGAGTTTCGGCTCTCGGGAAACTCTGATGTGAGACCTCTTGTCATCACACATCGCGAAATCCCGACTTGCAAAACCACGAAATGAACGTAGCGTTGTGTGTGTGTGTGTATATATATATATCGGTGTTTCGGAGTTTCGGCTCTCGAGAAACTCAGATGCGAGACCTCTTGTCATCGCACATCGCAAAATCTCGACTTACGAAACCCCGAAACGATCTTAGTGTATATATATGAGATTTGGAGTTTCGGCTCTCGGGAAACTCAGATGCGAGACCTCTCGTCATCGCATATCGTGAAATCCCAACTTGCAAAACCCCGAAGTGATTTTAGTGGATATATGAGCTTCGGAGTTTCGGCTCCCGAATATCCTATATGCGATGCCCCTCGTCCTCGCATATCGTGAAATCTCGATGTGAGAAACCCCAAAATGGTATAGCATGGCTAGAGCTTTGTGTTTTGGCGTTTCGACACCCAAGATACCCAAGTGAAAACCTCTTGTCTTCACATATCGCGAAATCCCAACTTGCAAAACCTTGAAATGAGCCTAGTAGATATATGGGCTTTGGTGTTCACCCGGAAAACCGAAGGGTATGAACCCTCATCTTCATACATCGTGAAATCCCGATACGCGAAGTCCTGGTAGGTGAACTCCCGGAGCGACTTGGTGTGAATAGGATTTCAGATTTTGGGGTGTCGAAGGACTTGACTCCTTTGCATTTCGAACTCCCGGTTTTCGAAGTCTCGAGATGCTAAAGGCGCCTCTTGACTTAGCCCAGGGTCACAACCGATGGACACGTGGAAGTAAATCCTACACTTGGTGTGTGAATTGTACACGACGGATTTTCGACAAAGAACCCATGAATTGGGTTGGTGAAGGTCCCGATTGAAAGACCTAGCCTACGCCATAACCTCATAATAATTCAGGAACTCTGTCCCTCGAAAATGAAGAAGAAAGAAAAAGGCAAAAAATCTTAGCTCTCATAGTGGGTGTGTGACAAATTGGTATCAGAGCATGGTTACAACACTTGGTCTGCTTGGGCTCATGAATGGGTTGCGCAGAGACTCCATTCGGAGTACTGTTAAAAGGAGTAACTCTTTATCTTTACCCCCTCAATTAAAATTCGAAGTTAAGAATGAAAACTCCTATTGTGTGTGTGCATGTGAAAAATATGAATTATGTACTGGTTATAAATGAATATAAACATTGACTAACAACCAACGTTTTTCTTTTGCACACAAGTGGAAGATCAACTACGGGAAATTACAGATGTATAGAATGGTGACTCACCATGAAGTGGGGGAGGGCTCCCACAATAGAGACGAAGAGTCTGATGAAAGGAGGGCAATAGGGACCCCTCCAGATCTAGTTGATATTGTGAGGAGACTCATGGTCAAATTACAGAGCTGCAAGGTTGACAATGAAAGAATGATAAAAGAGAAAGAGAAGAAAATGGAAATTAATGCAGTTTTACTGCAGAGCTTATTCGACATACAAAGGAAATTGCAACATGAACCTAAGACACATAAACGTGGTCATGTCAGTGGCCACACTAAGAGGAGAACCTTGAGAAAGGTCCACCCTAGAGATAACGGACAAGCGTCAGATGATTCTTCTGGAAAGGAAGCTGGTGACTCGAAGGGATCTTCTAGCAGTAGAACTAGTTCTCATTCTCGAAGAAAACGAAAGAAGCAGAAACTTTCCAAGAGTCATAATCTCGAAGAGTTCAAGAAGGCCAAACCACCCTCCTTCGATGGTGAAATAAAGAAAGGAGAGGAAGCGGAGGCCTGGCTGCTTGGACTAAAGAAGTATTTTAGAGTCCGTGACTTCTCAGAAAACTTGAAGGCTCGAGTAGCCACCTTCAACTTGAATGGAAAGGCTTCCATTTGGTGGGAAGACCTTAAGAATGTAAAATGGATTCACGAAGAAGACATATCTTGGGAACGGTTTGAGAAATACTTCAGGAAGAAGTATCTGTCGGAAAAATATTTCAACGAAAAGACTAAAGAATTTTATGAACTTAAGCTGGGGCAACTCACCATAGAGGAATATGTTAGCAGATTCCTCGAGTTGCTAAGGTATGTACCCTACATAAAAGTAGAAAAGGAAAAGGTGCAACAATTCATTAGTGGACTACCTAAGGACTATCAGAACAGGATTGAATTTGATGAACCAAAGACCCTAGAAGATACTATCCGAAAGGAAATATATTGTTATGAACAGCTTGGGCATCAGACAGGACCTCGCGAAGGCTGGAAGAAGAAGAATAGTTCAGGATTCCAGAAAAGGGGGTTTAAATCCCCAAGAATTAAGGACTATAAAAAGAACTCAAGGATGAGCTTCCCATCCCGAAGTGTACACCAGCAGAACTTTCCCTCCTTGAGCGGAAATAAACTTTCTGGGTCTACCCCAGTTAAGACTGATAACCCAAGGAGAGAACCTTTTAAATGTTGGGGTTGTGGAGAAGAACATCTACTGAGGGACTGCCCGCACCGACAACAGAACAAACGAAGAATTTACAATGTTCAAGAAGCTACCATCGTCAATAACGTGGCGAGGAGTGTGCCACAAATTTATGCAGCCTTGGATAATAACCAAGCTGACCAGTGGTGGAAATCGAAGGTATGATCACCAACCATCTAGTATCTATTCTGATTGACCCTGGTTCAAATTTGAGTTATATAGCCCCTAATACTGTTGATAAATGTAAACTACAACCACACAAAAATGCCAAGCCATGGTTAGTACAGTTAGCCACTGGCACCAAAAGAAGGGTAGCAGAGGTCGTACCAGCCTGCCAATTAAATATGGGCGAATTCCCCACCCAAGCAACCCTTAACATATTACCCCTGGGATCGTATGACCTGTTGATTGGTATGGAATGGCTAGCCACCCACAAAGACAAACTGGACTATTACCATAAAACCTTGAAATGTGTAAGCGAAGAAGGAAGGAGAATAACCCTTCAAGGGATCCAAAAACCTGTCTCAGTGAGACAAATATCATCTCTTCAAATGAGAAAGTATTGCATAAAAGGATGTCCACTATATGCAATACAGTTGTTGAAAACAATTGAAGGTGACAAAACAAGCCTCAAAGACCACCCCACACTAAGAGAATACAGGGATGTATTTCTGGAAGAGGTACCAGATCTACCTCCGAGAAGGGACATTGACTTCTCAATAGAACTTTCACTAGGAGCAGTGCTAGTATCTAGGACACCCTACAGGATGAGCACACCTGAGCTAGTTGAACTTAAATTAGAACTGAAAGAAATGATGGACCGAGGCTATATCTGGCCCAGCATGTCTCCATGGGGAGCACCAGTCCTTTTTGTGAAAAAGAAAGACGGTACCCTCCGACTGTGTATAGATTATAGACAACTCAATAAGGTAACCATAAAGAACAAGTACCCCTTACCCAGGATCGATGACTTGTTCGATCAATTGGGAGGTGCCTCTATCTTCTCGAAGATTGACTTGAGATCTGGATACCATCAAGTCTGAATCAAGGGTGAAGACATCCACAAAAATGCCTTCAGGACGAGATATGGTCACTATGAGTTTGTGGTAGTACCATTCGGATTGACCAATGCCCCTGCCACTTTTATGTGCTTGATGAACAGTGTGCTCAACAAATTCCTAGACAAATTTGTCCTGGTTTTTATTGACAACATATTAATTTACTCCAAGAATAGAGAGGAACATGAGGAACACCTTAGGCTTGTGCTTCAAGTGCTAAGAGAACATGAGCTTTATGCCAAATTTAGCAAGTGTGACTTTTTCCAGAAACAAATACATTACTTGGGCCATGTCCTATTTGAAGAAGGGGTAGCAGTAGACCTTGATAAGATCAGGTCTATCATGGAATGGTCTACCTCGAAGGATGTTTCGGATATCAGATCCTTTATGGGCTTGGCAGGATACTATAGGAGATATATAAAAAGATTCTCCAAGATTGGGTGTCCAATCACTACCCTCCAGAAGAAGGGGACAAAATTCACGTGGACACAAAAATGTGAGGAAAGATTTCAAACCCTGAAACATCTACTGACCTGCGCACCTGTACTGAAGATCGTCAATTCCGAAGCTGACTTCCTCATGTGCACAAATTCCTGTAAGGAAGGGCTCAGAGGAGTCCTTATGCAAGGAGGAAGTGTGGTCTGCTATGAATCCCAAAAATTGAATGAGCATGAAGTCAACTATGTGACCCATGATCTAGAGCTGGCCGCCATAGTGCACGCCTTGAAAATGTGGAGGCATTACCTCCTGGGAAGAAAATTTGTACTTATGACAAATTGTTGTGGATTGCGATATCTGTCTAACCAACCAAAGCTCAATGCTAGACAAGCTAGGTGGATGGCCCTCCTCAGCGAGTTTGATTTTGAAATCAAACATATTAAGGGAAAGGAAAATAGGGTGGTCGATGCCCTTAGCAGAAGCATGAAAACAATTCACCTGGCAGCAGTAAGCACCTACGAGACGGATGTCAAGGAAAGAGTCAGGAATGCACAAGAAACATACATATTCTTCCAGACTGTGACCTCGTATCTAGAGCAAGAACCCACAGGGATAAAATATGAAGGCTACTAGATGATAGATGGAGGTATGCTAACTTACATAAACAAATTGTACATTCCAGATTGTGACGACTTGAAGAGGTTCATAATGGATGAACTACATAAAAGATCCTATACTGGTCATCCAGGATACCAGAAGATGATCACGGCCACCAGGAAACAATTCTATTGGCCTGGATTGAAGAAAGACATAGCTGAGTACTTAGCCAAATGCATAGAATGCCAACAGGTTAAAACAGAACACCGACACCCACCAGTATTATTACAACCTCTACCAATCCCGGAATGGAAATGGGAAACCATCTCCATGGATTTCATCACTGGATTACCAACCGCGACCAAACATAATGATGCCATCATGGTAGTGGTGGATAAATTGAGAAAGTCCTCTCATTTTATCCCCGTCAAGTCGACTTGTAAGGCAATAGACATCGCCAACGTATTCATGAAGGATATATTCAGACTGCATGGTATGTCGAAATAGATCGTGTCTAACAGAGACATGAAATTTACTTCCAACTTTTGGAAATCACTGATGGTTGGTTTGGAGACCAAGTTACTATTTATCACAGCCTATCACCCTCAAACCGATGGACAGATGGAAAGGGTGAACCAAATATTAGAAGACATGCTCAAGATGCACGTAATGCATCAACCCAAAAAGTGGGAAGATTTTCTGCCACTGGTGGAATTCGCCTACAACAACGGCTACCAAGAATCCATGAAGACGAGCCCTTTCGAAGTCCTCTATGGTAGGCCATGCAATACTCCAGTCAGTTGGAGTAATCCTGTAAAAAAAGTTACTATTGGACCCGACATGTTGAAAKAAATGGAACAACAAGTGATTCAGATAAAACAAAATCTAAAGGTCGCTATGAACCGACAGAAAAGTTACGCCGACCAAAAGAGAACTCCAAGAGATTTCAAGGTGAGAGACCATGTATACCTCAGATTTAGGCCCAGGAAGAGTTCCCTGAAGATGGGAGCATGTGCCAAGTTGGCACCTCGATATTGTGGACCCTTTGAAGTTCTAGATAGAGTGGGACCTGTAGCCTATAGGCTAGCACTTCCTCCCACAGTAAAAGCACATAATGTTTTCCATGTTTCATTATTGAAGAAATATGTACATGATTCTAATCATATAATTGACTGGACTGTGATCCAGGTGGAACCAAAGGGATAATTCCTACCAGAATCTCAATGCATACTGGATAGAAAGGAAACCTCTCTCAGGAACCGAACCATTGCACAGGTCAAGGTGCAGTGGAAACATTTTGGCCCAGATGAGGCTACCTGGGAAATGGAAGATGCCATGAAACATGCATATCCGATTTTGTTTACTTTTGTACTTACATGTTCCATTGATAGATAGAATATCAAGGACGATGTTCCTTTAAAAGGGGGAAGGAATTGTAACACCCTGTTTCCCCCAGTTTGTAAAAATAACTATATTGGCCAAGAACTATGGCAAACTCCAAGATGTAAATGATGTGTGAATATATGTTGCATGACTGCTGGGAGGGGGGATGTGCTGAAAAAGAGACCACAATGGCTGATGAAAGGTGGTTGAAGGCACCTGGAATGGTGGCATTAACTTCCACCGAACCAATATCGTATTGGTATTTACTGGCTCAAAGACCAAAGCTGCTCTCTGGCCCTAGAATGAATTACTCGCCAGGATGGTAGGTGGGGAGGATCCTCATGAGTTAATGAGGGGATGGGGGTGAACCACCCATCCATAGAAGCCCTCAGACCTGACCACTATGGGGGAATTCATGCCACACACAACCTTGCAGGACAAAGCAAGAAAGGAAGTGTGGGGAGAGGGCATGCAACATGAATCGCGGAAGGAGAACCAGAGGAACTCCAGGAAATACAGTGAGTCATGAGCAGAGGAGAAGGAGAGTAACCTTCATCCTGGACTTTCGACGAGCGGGAAGTAAGAGACCGAGTCTTAAAGCATCGTGGTCTAGCTCGAGGGTGGCTAGTGGTAAATCCATTTGGAATCGATGAGCCTACGGTTGGGTGGAAACGAGCACCCCTCTCAGCAGTTGCATTACACCTGGTGTTTTTTGATAAGTATTTATGTCCTGTATTTCAAATTGAATGTTCATGGAATGCATGCTCATGGTTGTGCACTCATGAATGGTTTCTGTATAGAAGTGTTTGCCTGGTGCGTTTGATCGGAAAAGACGAATGCATTCTTATACTTGTATGGCCATATTCGGTTCATTTATATATATGTATACATGTACATTGAACAAGTTCAGATTCCGAGTCCATTCTCCGGAGATCTTTCCCATTTTTTTGACTCACGCGATGTCTTGGTTGGATTTCCCCGAAGGCACCTCCTTCTGGGAAGGTTCCCTCACTATTCCAGAGACGGGGTGAGTTCCTTGAAAGGACTACCATTTAAGTAAATATCTAAACTTACCTCACCCCTATCACATAGTTCATAGCTCGATAAGTTAAGAAGGCCTTTCAGTCATGTCTCCAAGCCTGGTGATAATTACCTAAGAATTCGTTGAAGGATTTTATGGCCGAAGTCTGGAGACCTTGCACCAACAAGAATGGTTCCCTCAGAGTTTGGTCTTTCAGTGTTTCAGCACCTGAGAAATCCAAGGGTAAGTTCCCTCGTACTCGCGAGTCGCGAAATCCTGAAGTATGAAACCCCGAAAAGGTCTAGCGTGGATAAGTCTTGGTGTTTCGGTGTTTTGGCAACCGCGAAACCCAAGGGTCAGTTTCCTTGTACTCACCAGTACCGAAATCCCCACTTGAAAAACCACAGAATAGTGTAGCATGATTAGAGTCTTGATGTTTCGGAGTTTCGGCCCTCGAGAAACTCAGATGCGAGACCTCTTGTCATCGCACATCGTGAAATCCCGACTTGCGAAACCCCGAAATGAACTTAGTTTCGGCTCCCGGAAACTCATATGCGAGACCTCTTGTCATCACACATCGTGAAATCCCGACTTGCGAAACCCCAAAATGAACTTAGCGTT
>ML776642.1:746132-779520 GCA_009831015.1 Picea engelmannii
TCGACATTTCTGAGTTTCATCTCCCGGGAAACTCAGATGCGAGACCTCTTGTCATCGCACATCGCAAAAACCCAACTTGCGAAACCCCAAAATAAACTTAGCGTTGTGTGTGTGTGTGTGTGTGTGTGTATCGGCGTTTTGAAGTTTCGGCTCCCAGGAAACTCAGATGCGATACCTCTTGTCATTGCACATCGCGAAATCCTGACTTGCGAAACCCTGAAACGAGCTTAGCTTATATATATGAGCTTCAGAGTTTCGGCTCCCGGGAAACTCAGATGCGAGACCTCTCATCATCGCATATCGCAAAATCTCGACTTGCAAAACCTTGAAGTGAGTTTAGTGCACATATGAGCTTCAGAGTTTCGGCTCCCAAATAGCCTAGATATGAGGCCCCTCGTCCTCACATATCACGAAATCCCGATGTGAGAAACCCTGAAATGGTATAGCGTGGCTAGAGTTTGGTGTTTCTGCATTTTGACACACGACATACCCAAGGGAAAACCTCTTGTCTTCGCATATCGTGAAATCCCGACTTGCAAAACGCCGAAATGAGCCTAGTAGATATATGGACTTCGGTGTTGCGGCACCCAAGAAACCTAAGGGTATGAACCCTTGTCTTCATACATTGCGAAATCCCAGTACGTGAAGTCCCGGTAGGTGAACTCTCGGAGCGACTTGGTGTGAATAGGATTTCGGGTTTCGGGGTGTCGAAGGACTTGACTCCTTTACATTTTGAACTCCTGGTTTTCGAAGTCCCGAATTGTGAAAGGCGCCTCTTGACTTAGCCCGGGGTCACAACTAATGGACACGTGGAAGTAAATCCTACACTTGGTGCGTGAATTGTACACGATGGATTTTCGACAAAGAACCCGTGAATTGGGTTGGTGAAGGTCCTGATTGGAAGACCTAGCCTACGCCAGAGCCTCGTAAGAATTCGGGAACTCTGTCCCTCGACAATAAAGAAGAAATAAAAAGGCAAAAAATCTTAGTTCCCGTAGTGGGTGTGTGACAATCGAGTTGTTTTCTTGGCCTCGTAGACTACTCTAATTTCCGGGTTGTTTATAGCGCTTAAAACCGGTATTCCCGGTTTACTGCTTTGATTGAGCTAGAGGGAGAAAGGCTGGGAGAAGAGGTGGAATGGTTTATTTATTTAGATATTTATTTAGATATGGTGGTTCGGGGCAGGAAACATGTTTTGATGGCACAGATCTCCAACGGATTGGGCGAACCCGACCAACCATACTAGCTAGAGAATGATTTACTTGTCTGATTTGATAGTAAGCCAACCAACCATGGATCGGGCGAACCCGACCAACCATACCAACCAGAGAATGATTTACTTGTCTGATCTGATATAAGTAAGCCAGCCAAACAAGAAGATGTCTTTCCTTACAACCACAGGTTATGTAGTGATATAATCTTTCTATGGAGTTGAGATATGGAGAAGACATTGGAAAGGACCAGAAAGTGAGCTTGGAGAAAGGTGCTTCATGTCAAAACCAATACGAGAGCCACATAAATAACTACAATTATCACTAACCAGACAAGGGCTAGAGTATCCTTTTTTCTTTATTCAGAGACCTTGTTCATTAATCGACTAGGTGGGTTGCTTCCTTCGTCCTTAAAAGGCAAGAATTATTGGTCTCATTTTAACCAGCAACTGAGATAGGGGTAGGCAAATCAAGAACCTCATTTTTCAAATCTGCTATAGTTGGATAATCCACTATATATATAAGCAAATATATTGCAAATAAGTGGGACAAAGAGTACACTTTTTACTTTTCTACAACCATTTGAAAGAGAATTGAAGATGTAACCAACATATTCAGAGCTACTTCCAATAGATATCTCCCCTAACTCCTTATCTACATCAATGGAGCCAGAATTAATCTGGCTGGGTGAATGACACCAGGGCCCAGACACAACACTCCTTTCCTCTCCCAGCTAGTGCTCCCCACCAACTGGTTGGGAACGAACATACTAGTCTGGGTCTGATATATGCCCAAATACATGAAGCCAGGCCAGGCGCAAGCACAAGAAGATTGAAGGAAGAGGACAGGAAGGGAGTCTAGTTCTAAAATAGGCATTTCAACAAAGCATGTTGTTCAACAAAAAGCAAGGATGGAAAATTCTCTAAAATCTGGGTGGAAATGGAAGGGGTTCTTATCAATTTGAATGAATGAACTTGGAAATTGCATGGCTATCCATCTGGCTTAGCATGGAGTATATGATTATCCATATAGCTTGGCACTTGCATGGTTAACATTTGTGCCATGCGAATTATCCATTTGTCTTGGTATCATCTTTCCAAAATATATCTCACCTTCATGCATTGGTTGAAAGTGGGACCCATGCCTCAAAATCATTGGTTCTTGTGTCACATTCCCCACCTAGAACAAAGCAAGTGAAGCATATTTTCCATCAATGGACACACTTCCCAACTGTATGAATCACGTCAGTGAGGAATCCATGTTTAGTTGTGTTTGAAAATCTTAAGCGGTGTTGGTACCGCATTTCAATCAATTTGGGCATTTTTCTCGGCTTTTCTGGCGCCATGCGGATGATTTTGCAGGAGTTCATCTGATCAATTCGATGACAGAATCTCAATCCTGTCATGATCAAGAGAATTCTAGTCAAAATAACTGGAAATCTGTCATGATCTCTCTGAGATTTCCTGGTAAGAATGCATCGAATGCGAGAATTGGGCAAGGGATTTCCTTGAAAAAAATAGTGTAGCATTTTTTGTGCAGATATTAATTATTCCTGTTTAAGTTTTTGAAGAAAATTTGGAGTTCAATTTACTAGAAAAGATCAGAGAATTGTGAATTATAGCAGAGGGCGCATTTTTATAAATATTTATGATTTTATGCATTGGTTCTCCAGTCCGCCACATTGGTCCCATTGTTCTTAAAATGAGAATTTAGGGTAATGGGGGGATTCTATTTTGTGGCCCAGTTTCAAATCATAAGTAAAATATGTCTGCTGGGATTGGATCTGGTGGCCTTTAGGCATAAAATTTTAGTATGTGTTTTCAAGGGTTGTAATGAGTTGTGTATAGCATGCTTCAATATGGGGTTTAAAAAATGTGGATATGCTTTTTAGAAAAGCGAGATTCCTTAGGAGCTAGAAACCAGTCTCTTCTCTGGAGATGTGGTTTCCAGTGTCGGTGTAAGCTAAGGTGACACTAAGTGGCATTGTAGGTAGAGTGTATATAAATTATAAATATAATGATTTTACTACCTTTGTTTCCTCTAGTAGCTTTTCTCTCTTTTTGGCTATTAATTGCCTTTTTCTTTGGTTTGAAGATTGGAATCCCTATTGTTGTTGCACAATATTAGAACAACTCTTCTATGCATTAAGACAGTTTTTGTTTCCCACCCTGTGTACACATGCTAAAACTCTCTGATGGAAATGCAAAATTGTTGGATGGCATTGGCTAAGATTTGAATTCAATTATAATAGTTATGAAATTGTGACAATGTTCCCAAATCCCTTAAAGTAACTTACGAGCACACATTAGAGTGTGATGGCAGTCTGGTAGAGAAAAAGTAAATAGGAAAGTCGAGAAAACTTTAAATCCTTTCTGATGCAATCTTCTTCTTGGGGAGTCTGATCTGTAAACTGTAGTAGGTATCCTGCTAACCAGTTCATCACAACAAATCCTAGATTAACTTTTATTATTGTTTGATAGAACCTGGTAAATGTGTTTTTGTTGTCCAATTACGAAAAAAGGAAACAACATAAATTAAGTGGAAAACGCATTCAATCATGAAAAATTTGCACACTGATTTACCTAGGAGAAATCCACTCGGGGACAACTCCAACAATGGAATGTCTTCGTCTGTGCTTTATTGACTCTTTTGAAAATAAGATAATTACCGATTACAATGGCTCTAATGAGTAGAGAATATTGTGCATGGGTCTCCAAATGCTACACCACTTCATTCCTCTCTCTCTTCGCAATCTTGATCCATAGTGAGAATTGGCTATTGGACTCAGAACTAGCTTCATTCTCTTGCTCTGTCTTCAACTACACAAATCGTCTCATTTAGTGGTTTGTCATTATTAGTTCAATGAAATTATTGTCTCTTGAATTTGAGGGATTATAAAATGAATACCATGTTCTACAAGCCTTGGAGGTGGATACAGTTTAAGTTTTTCAAATAGATTTGCATAGGAATCCAATAGTTTTTCCTCGCTGGTTGGACATTCCTGAGACACGACAACCTTGAAGTTATAGAGGAAACTGCTATCTTAAACTTCTTTGATAAAACAGCAACAAGATGCAATGTTTTTCCATTTTTGCAAGTTTCTAAAAGTTTATGGAAAAGAAATTCCATGCCCCAAGGTGCTTGTATGATTTTTAGACACAGTTGCTAATTCAAGTACACCTTACACAACATGAAAAATGCATCTTTAAGTTAGCATGACCCACGATATAGATGACATTGTTTTCTTTGTAATGGTCTCACAACCATCCCATCAAAGGAACTACAACTTTCAGAAGTTGAGATAAAGCAACCTCATGTGAKAGTTTGAGAAATATGTATGTAAAGTATGACCAATAAGAAGATGATTTGGAAAACCTGGTAAGCTGGTCAATTGAGCATGTGAGCTACTTCAAAATTTAATTTTTGGTTTTATTTGTTCCTACATTTGCTTGCAAATTTTGTGGTTTTGTAGAGGTGGTTGTTCAAGCAACATGATAAAGAGCAGATATTTCACATTTTTTACATCATTTTGTATTATTTCTATTACGCCTTTAGAATTTAGAATGTCGATTTTGTGGTAAATAAAAGGTATTAAAGATAACTAATATAGTCTTCCATTCTTCCAACTAGGTGAAAACACTGCACATAAGTGGAGTGGGCTTCGTGAGGTTATGGGAGGAAATGAGCTAATATACAACTAAATTGACATCAAATTTGGAAGTAAGTGTCTTTATGTCAAATCTTTTTCTGTTGAAATCATATAGTTCCATTGAAGTTTTATGTATATCTTATTTTTTGTTGCCATCACTATCCACTAAAAGAATATATGGTGGGTCTGGCTTTGAAACAAGACTACAATGTCATTAGTTAATATAAAGCCTTGGTGTCTCATTGACATGTTAAGGATCGATTCCTTGAAGAAATAAAAAATCACAGGAAAAACTGACGGCATGACAAATTCCTTGGTCTGATAAATGATGTTTCATGGAAGAAACCATTTGAGAGAAGCTCTGTATATGAGCTTGATGCTACAAAAGTGATATTTTTTAAGGAAATTATTGAAAACGCCTATGGGTTTGAATTATTCATGGGTGTGTCCTCTTTGTTCATATGTCATGTTTATTAGATCTAACACATGAAATTTGGAAGGTAGACTAATTATCATTTTTATAATTGTTTCTTATAAACCAAACCTTTTCTCACTTGATGTATTTTTTCAAGTAACATGATAAAGAGAAGATACTCACATTTTTTACATAATTTTTGTACTATTTGTATATTATTTTGAATGTCCATTTTGTAGTAAATAGATGTTATTAAATATTTTAATTTGTTTACTTCATTTTATTTTGATTGTGTATAAGATTGTGGGGTTGTTTTCTTTTTAATAGGAGAGGGATGCTAGTGAAGGGCCATGTTGGATGCTTGTTCATGACATGTTTTTAAACACCACAAAACTTGGTCTTGCTATCTGCATTAGCGGTTACATGTGCATGACTTGATATACTTGTGCCTCTTGTGATCTTGCTGGCAATTGTTGGCATGTTGTATATTGGGTATGCAAACTTGATATGCCCAACTTGTTTTGGATGGATTTCTGCATAGATATAATTTGTAGTGTGGTATATTCTTGTTGGGCACAAACATTGTTGCTACATACTTGTATTCATCTTCTATTTGAATGATAAACATTTGGCATGTTTATTATTGATGACAAAACTTGGTAAACTTTAGATTGCCCCTTACTTTATTTGTGTTTCTAATATAATATATATATATATATATATATATATATATATAATATACAAAAGGTCATTGGGTTGAAGGAATGGCTAAGTCTGTTCATAGTATTTTTGTCTAGCTAGGGAGACTACCAACATGCCCAAAGGGAAACCAGGCTGGATTAATATGTTGATAATTGATCATATAGAATCCTTTGTTTCAAAAACAAATTTTGACACTCGTATAGGATCATTGGGCATATCCAACTTCTTTCGTCTTCTCTCTTAATCAAACCATTTAACACAACACCCCACATACCAATCACCTCATGCTACTATATCACAAACTCAAAAATTGTTTCCACAAGTTGACATAATCATCTGCGTGGCATTAACCCTCTCAAGTAGCAACTGCTTACTCCCAATCACCACTGTTGATTTCACAGTTCCCTCTATGCACTCTGTCTGCTCTTGAAAAGTACAATTTAGCCATTGTAAACAATCTCACCATGTACTTTGTCCACTCTGGAAAAATCCTATTTTTCCATTATAAAAAGTCCAATCTTATACTCTGTCCACTCTTCAAAAATCCTATTTTTCCATGTGAAAAATCCAACCTTACCATCATAACCTCAATGTTGAACTTCTCTCCCGTGCTCATCCAACTCATCACATTCCTCTTAAAAAGTGGATGGCCACACTAATAAAATTTGACCAATTAAAATAAATGTCCACCTTGGTTATATTTTCAGAAATAGAATAATCAACGAGGTCATTTCCCTCTTTTTCATCTAACACTCTCAACATCAATAACGACTTTCGCCTCCATTATATTCACAGTTAGAAAACGGATTTCGCCTCCATTATATTCATAGTTAGACTGGTTAGTTTGAAAACAACATCCTCTCTTTTTATATTTTGTTTGCAATCAACCACATTTAATTCATTGATTGTTGGTACCAATTCATCTAGACTAGTCAAACCACTGACAACATTTTGACTATTTTCTCCATGAAAATGCATCTTTCTCTCCATTTCTCCTTCTCTTTTATTTCTTTGTTTCCTTTCATAACGTAACACAACATGATGATATCCATTTCTGTTTGTATTTCATATATGCAATGTTTTGTTTTTTAATAAAAACAACTTAGATTTATCTTAAATTTGGACCTATCAAGCATTGAGAGGATCTTCTTTCTTTAAACGACTTTATGTTTTTTTTTGTTAATGTATTGTTACTATCTAAAAAGTTAAAGCTTCATCACACTAAATCCTCAACATATCCTCTATAGTAGACTGTAGAACTCAACATCTCCTCTATATTACACTACAAAACACCTGACTACTCTCCATTCAATGAGAAACTGCTGACAAGCAACAATTTGTTAGTAAACTAAAATTTAATAGAGATCATAGGAGTTCCAGGATGCATTACAATAATATGCATGGCACCACGTTTAATTGAAACATTAAATTAGGACCGTTGTGGCAAAGATGGAAATTAAAGAGGATATTTGGAGTTTATACATGTTTATACATGATATCTGAATTCTGAGTAAATTCTAAGTTAGAAGAGAGAATCCAGGTCTGCCAGGTCTTGGCCCCACCCTACTAATTCGTACCTTCTTGGTTATGTTTTTAATTTTCTAGGACCCAGGAGTATAGTTTCTTTAGAAAATAACTTTCACTTTATTATTACCCAAATCTCAATTTTGCGATACTAAGTAATTTTTCACATTGTAATTTAGATATGCAGCGGGTATATTGCACTAGAGTATGCTATGCAGGGGAAATTATCTGTAAAAGCTTATGTTTATACTTATAGCTTTGGTGTTGTTCTCCTAGAACTTATCACAACAAGAAATAACACTGATCACAATTTGTCACCTCAAATGCAGATGCTTTTAGGATGGGTGAGATACTCTTTTAGCATATCTACGTTTTCCAGGCCATGTTATTTAGTTAATTTATAATAAACCATTTAGGGAAGTATGAGCTTATCTATTGACTTCTGCACTAGTTCACCATAAAATTGAATTAACGTCATTTTTATGAATCTTTTATAATGTATATATTAAATATCAAAATGGCGATCCGTTGTGATTATGCAGGCATGGAGATTATACAAATGAGGAAATATTTTGCGGATGATTGATCTAACAATAATTGAAATGTGTGATCAGGCACAAGCATTGAGATGGATTCATGTTGGTCTTTTGTGTACACAAGTCGATTCATCACTTCGTCCAACAATGTCTATGGTCATTTTGATGCTTTCAAGTCATTCTATGACGTTATCGGCTCCCAAAAAACTCACTTTTGTTAGTTCTTGTGTTTCCCAAAACACCAAGTCCACCAGTTCCGACTCTGGATTATCAAACTCTTATGGCACAAGCACATATTCTCTTGTGTTATCTGCTTCATATCAGACTCCTCTGGTAGCTCCTCTATCTAAGGCTAATGCTTCCATTACTAACTTGGTCTGCCTTCAATCTTGATATTTCTTGTTTTTTTTTTCTTCCTAAAGGCTCTACCTTTCAGAGGCTGCATACATTTATCTATTTTTGAGCATTTGTAAGCTAAATATTTGCTACTAAAATATTGAATTTCTATGTCAGGTATTCTCCTTTGCACGATAGTATTTCTATGTCAGGTATGTCGTTTTCTATGTTAGGTATCTTTGCACGTCATTAGATCTCCATCCATTTGAAAATATTGCAATAAACTTGCATAGATGCAATATATCTGTATTGCAGAGTGTGGAAAAATATTGAGCTTATTCTATATAAATATTGGATTTTTCACTAATATAGTTTTTATTTATTTTTCTAAAATGTATCTTATATTTTGGTACCAATCAACAGAAAATACATTAATATTCAAGAATGGTATATCATGAAGATGGAGTTTGAACAGACAAATTTCACTCCTTACATTAGCAAGGAGAGCTAACATATATGATTTTGCTCTTGTTGGTTCCACTTTATTATTGTTGCTAAATTACCATAGTAGAATTCTATGTAAAGTGGACATTTAAGAAGCTAAGGATCCAAAATTTAGAAAACCAAAATTGATTAATTGGACTACAAGGTTCTTTTGTCCAATTTGCTAAGAAACTAAGATCTAAAGTGAAATAAAATTATAGTGTTTGAATACAATTATAGTGTTTGACATGATATGGGTAGTGTTGCAACTTGGAATAAAGATATCCTTGCAGAAATGATCATACATGAGTATTATCATAGTTGCAGAACTCTTGTACCTTTGTATTCACCAACGGTAAAGTCTATTGCAAAAGGTTTATATCCTGAGATCATATCTCTGCAAAAAATCAAAGAGTAACGGGGCATTTGAACACTTTGAAAACATTATTTTGATATCTTTTGATACCCTAAACTTAACTGAGAAAAATATTCTTCATTAATTCCTGGTGAACAATTCAACGATAAACCGAGCTACAATATCTTTCCCTTCAAAGAACCAGTTCTTTTGGTCTGCACCTGAATCTATATCACCTCAACAGAGCTCACCTAAGATCCTAACTTACCAAAGTCTACCCTAACTGAGTTTTCCCTAGGGTCCTTACCATCTATCAAGAAGAACTCCCACAACAACCAGAAATGGCCTCGAATAAGCAAGCCGTTGGAGCAGTGACAATGCGATTATCAGACAAACATATCAAGGAGATGCATAAGTTGTAGCTTAAATAATGCTGATTGAAATGAGAGGGAGAGAGATGGATGTTTGAGGCTGTAGCCATGCAGAAAATATATTTTTCTCAAGGTTGTCCTCACTTTTACACTAAAGGATGAGCCCCGACTCACCTGACCATGTGTTGGACTTTTATGCTATACAGATTACGGAAACATGAAAATTTATCCACTGATCCCTTGGAGATCCCACCCACCCATCACATGCTTCATCACTGCATACGAAACAAAATGCCCTTATGTATGTTCTGGCCAATGGCATACCAGATTATGTATCTATGATAGACAGTAGCCATGGATAGCGTGTGACATCCCTTATGCTAAGGAGCCACTTCTTTTCATTACTTACCTACATTGACATTGACATTTCCATTCAATAGTTGTTCATCAACGATCCCGATAAGAGGACAGTGATGGATGTGAATAATAATGTGGATTCAATATTAATTTACTGGCATCCCTGCCTCTCTCAAGGGTGCCTCCATCCCTGACCAGGTCCACTAGGCCGTGTTCTTAGATATAAACCATGTTGGTTGATACGGGAAGGGGATCACTTCCCACATGGAGTAAGGCATGATTTTTCAAAAGTGCTTCTAGGATTCTTTCTCAACGTGTTATTAGTCCCTGTCGAAGGCACAGAGGGACTATAGAGATCGATAATTCGTTGACTTCATATTAATCTTTCCTTTGACTATAAATTTTTGCATCATCTATATTGTTCGTACTATAGAAGTAAAAACATTATTTTTTATATTAAAAAAACTTATATGTCATCATCTCATTGGAGAATATATTCAAGGTCTTATTGGTAGTTTCGTTGTTCCCAATGTTGTAAATGTGTAGATATCCAAAGTTTTGAGCTTAGACGCTCCTTTTTAATTTTTATTACATTTTTACTGAAATGTTTACAAACCGAAAGTTCTGAGCATGGATGTTGTTTTTTATTATTATTTTTATTAATGTATTTGTACTATTATTATTATTCCTTTGTATTTGTATTGAAATGTTTGCATACCGAAGGTTTAGATCATTGACACTTTTTTTGAGGTGCTTGAATAGGCCTGGCAACTTAAATATTTACATGGCGCGAGGGCTTGAAACAGGCCTGACAGCTTAAATGTTTGCATACTATGAGGCCCTTAGACATCCTGATAGCCTTAAATGTTTACCTAAATAGGCTTCTCGGAGTACATTTTTCCTTGAAATTTTCCATACAATGTTGCAGTGAATTTGGACAATATTGTTGTCCACCGCTAGTTGAATAGGCATTGTATGTTTCATACTTATTCTAGGCTTGGAATGCAATTTCGTCATCATTGAAGCTACATACATTGTTTACTGGTTCGGTGGGTGCTTCTTCTTCGATGGTTCGTCGGTTGTTGCTTGTTGTTGTTTGGTTCACAATTCGACCTGTGCTTCTGTCGTTCATCGTTTCGGAGTAAGTTTCCATGCCATAATTTCATTTTCTATTCCTTCTTTGTTGTTCATTATTTGCAGTTTGCAAGTAAGAATGTTTTCTTATTTCTATTGGCATGCCTGTCATATGTTTCTGGTTCCTTCTATGCTTCGGCTGCAGTTTGGTAATCGTTGGAGATACATATGTTGTTTATTGTTTTGGTGGTTGTTGCTTGTTCGTTGGTTCGTTGGTTCATCAGTTGTTATTTTTTGGCTCAAGTTTACGAGTTTGGGGCCCTGTTCGTGCTTTCTCGTTGGTTTGGTGGTTGTTGTTTTATTTTGTTTACTTTGGCTTTGTAGGGTTGGGGTCCTACGCCGACAGTTGGAGCTGGGTTTTTTTTTGGGGGGGGCGATTTGCGGTGTTCAGACCCTGGACCCGTGAGTGGACCTGCGGTTGTGTTATTTGCCGTGTTTGGCAAAGTCGAGATCTGGCACCTGTTTCGTGCGCTCCTGTTCTGCTGTAAAATTTTGTTGATACTTCAGTGTTGACATGATAGAAAATAGTAGCATAAGAAATAATTGGACAACTACATGTGCAATTGCAATATCCATTGTTTTTTTGTTAAAATAAAACATGTGCAAACTGCACTTATTAACCATATATGGTGGAATGTTCCCATATCACAATACATGTTCTTTATCCTCTACACAGACTGGTGTGACCACAATACAATTTGTCTTGTACTTGAGATATGATATGTACACCAAAGATACTGCAAAATTATGTTTCCATGTCTGGAAGCATATCTGGATACTTTGCCATAGAAAACCAAAATCATTTAGCTATGGCCATGCAATTTCTTAATATTTTTTGGCTTGCAATATATTTTGGGCAGGGAAAAACTTTATGTATTTACAACCATGGATGGAGAAAAGAAAAGGTTCATGTTTCTGACTATCTTTTATTCTATTCGTTGATTCTCATTTATTGTATGTACATATTACTTGTTCTTCGGTGCATACCAACTTCCATTCATGTTCATTGTATTTTGTTCATTCCCACATTCAAACAAACAAAATAGCTGTAGAAAACGACGGAGTCTTGACTGCAGTGGTGGAAGAGGAGATACAAAGGTACATGCTTGTACAGTTATTTCATATTTCATTGTTTTGTATTTCATTTATTGTCTGTATATGTGTTCACCTAGTTTATTGTATGTACATATTGCGTACCTTCCTACATAATAAATTATGTTCATTACATGTCTTCATGCATACTAACTTCCTTCATGTTCATTGCATGTTTCCTACATTGCTACATTTAAACAAACAAAGTGGTTGGAGAGGACGACGGACTCTTTTGCATAAATGTAGACGAGGAGTTACAGAGGTGCATACATGTACTCTTATTTCATATTCTAGTGTTTAGTATTTCATTTATTGTCTGTGTATTTGTTCTACTTGTTCTACTGCTTTGCACCTTTTTTTACTGTGTGTATATACTACGTATCTTTCTGCTTATTCTCATGTGAATCGTATTCTCTTTGTTGCTACATTGAAATAAATTATTTCTTTTACATGTATTTTTTCATACTAACTTTCCTTCATGTCCACTGTATATTTGACATTGCTACCTTTGAAGAAACAAATTCGTTGGACAGGAAGATAAATTCTTGTATGCAACAACAGAGGGGTCTGTGGTACAATCTTTGAAAAGGTATACCAACTGTGATAGTGAATTAAATATACAAAACGGGTGGGGGCATATAATATTGGACTAGAAAACGATGATTTGGAAACAATGGGCCTTTGTGCCCTCCCCATTTCTACTTTTTCCATTTTCTATTATCCCTTTTGCTTTCTAATTTCTCTGCTTAGTCGTCTTTCCGAAAATGCCTTGGTGCGCGGGCTGGCGGACTCACATGTTCACATTTATGGTCACGCTTCTACCTTATTCCATACTTACCCACTTTGTCGATTGCGGGTGCCGGGCTGGTGGGTTCAAGATTACGCCTTTGGCTTCCGAGGTTCCGCAATACACAGATTGGTCATCATGCCTCGCCATCACGCCCTATTTATTGTTACACATTTTTTCAGTCAAAAAATCTGAGGCATACAATTTGACCCTCGGGTCCTCATGTTTCCTAAGTATCCCTTGACACCCTATTTCGTATTCCATCTCGACCGACCCTGCATGTGACATTAAGAAAAATTATGGACAATATAAAATGTAGATGCTTATTTATCCCTTCTGATGTTCATCTACACATGCTTGCATAAAAAAAAGTTGGACTAGTGACAAGGCCATGAGTAGTCAATCATCCCAAACATCAGTATACCGACAAGGCCAAATGTAAAGATGCATACATTATGTTCCTAGTATGTTTACCAAACAAATATCCTTAGCTATTTATTCATCTATGGCATGGTGAATATGTTAATATCACCTGCAACGCATACTTTGCAGTTCACAAGAAGTATCAACAAGTACAAGCGAGACATCGAACATAACGCCGGTTCTGCAAACTAAGAGGTCTGGTTGCAAAACTTTGGCTCCATAGTTCATCCAAGTTGTGTGTCTACTTGTACATTTATGCCAAGAAAAAAAGAAAACAAAAAAATAATGCACACTACCATTCACATTACTTTTCTTATTCAAAAATTATCACTGGGTCTAAACTTGTAACACCGAAAATACTATCAATAGAGGGCTTGAACAACCGCCGAACTGGACAAAAGTTCATCAGGGACATAATGGTTGTCTATAACACCTACTTGGACAATACAAACAAAACTATATCCATTATGCGTGTTGACATGAAAAACAAGGAGGCCTTGATGACAATCACACTGATTATTCCTACATAACTTGTCCATAAACATGCAAAAAACATATTGCCAGGTAATGGGATATCCATTACAAATTTTAATATATTTCCAAAAACAGTATATGACCATGGTGATTGTGATCGGATTATTTCGCTCAACGAAACAAGTATTGTGGAAAAAAATCTCGTTATTTGTTCAGAATATCGTTTCGTCCTGGACGCAACTATCAACCAACTTGCACAGAGCAACGACATTTACCCAATCAGAACCATTGGCGCAGTTGTCACACTGGCGAGAAAACTTGGCTCACAACACATTCTCCATATAAAAGATGGAGAGTCATACAGTGACAAGGCAATGGTACCGTTCTCCATATCCAGTTTTGTCCTTTACTTTCGCATGTCCATGTATCTTGGTTAAGTTACACAAATATTGCACTGTTCCATGTTGCAGTTGCAATTTTTCGATACCTATTCAAAAAAAAAATCGTCAATGGAACAACAATTGCATAAAGTGCAAGTTCCACTTATGCTCTTCAAAAATATAACAAAGAAAAGGGATGTTAAATAAATGATCTTTCGCACAACCCAAGAAACATTTGTAATTGAATTGCAAGAAGACATAGTACAGGATATCAAGAAACTAACTAGCTCTACAATTGTTGTGCATATACATCTACAGATTCATCCTCACTTTTCTCATACAAATAGCCTTCACCAAATTTATGCATTTTTTGTTTTGTTTTTGGGTGCAATTGTATATTATATTGTTCAATATATTAATTGCTATGCTCATGTTTCCAGGTTGAAGGTGTTTTGGTTGTAGTGAATGTGTACTCGATCCCTTTTGAGCTTGTATGTGAGAAATGCAACTCTCTTGCTTCTGCTTCTGCTTTGATAAGTGATGATACAATTGATTGTCTATGATGCAGTAAAAAATGTCCATACATATATGGACATTGCCTCAATGCTACCATCCGAACCGTGGGAAACACAAATGTGAATTGTACAATTAGACAGCCTATGTTACAAGATGTGCTTCCTGGGTTAGCAGAATTGTCATATGAAGCATACCTACAGAAAAAGGCAAACAATGTCTACATGTTGCGCGACTTTCGGATACATAGAAAATTTACCTTAAATGAGGACAATGCAATATTGCATATCGGCTTCTTCCTCATTAATGTCCCTCTTCTTCAACACCCAGATGAATGTTCGTCAGACTCGAGTTCTTCAGAGTTTACATCTATAGCTGTAAATTTCTCTTTCCAGAGATTTTGTCTCTTCTTGTGCACTTGAAACAACAAGGAGAATCTAATTACAAATGAAATTGATGTTTTTATTTTGATGTTTTTTGCATCTCCCAGTAATAATTTTGCATATTTGTTTCGGTGTGCAAATAAAAAAAAATGGTGGTTGGTTGTGGCTCTGATGGAGGAGCCTGCACGTTTTTTGGGTGCCCAAGTTGGAAAATTGTTTTCCAACTATATAGCCATGGCAGGATTTCTACATTTTTTTTGGGTGCCCGAATAAAATAAAAATTTGTCTCCAACTATACATTTATGGTATGGTATTTGCATTTTCTCGATGCCCTAATTGAAAAAAAAAGGACTCAACATGGATTGAAACATGAGCTTGATATTTTTAGATCTCGCTATAGAGATTGCACACGCATAAGATTGTTCAGTCCATAACTGGGAAGCATGAGAGAAAACCCCATAAAAAGTATCCAACTGTAAATAACTTGGGCCCATCCTTTGAACCGTCGAATTGGCTTGCTCATCTGATCAGAATCATCAGGAATTTCCAATAATATTGGACATTTGGCATTGTTAAAACTGGTAGTGATAGACCATGGCACTATCAGAAGAAAATATCCATAGTGATATTGCTTAATGGTAAAATAGTAATCGAAAACTTTCTTGTTCCCCATTTTGAGGTCTGGTTATAGCTAGCATAGATTGGCGAAGCTCTGCTAGTTTTGTGTTGTCTTGTGTTTGGCAGACTTTTGTTCATATCCCATGGCCCCAGTTATTTTCTCGTGGAAACATATACCAAATGTAAGAGAAAACCAATGCCATGATGTGTTTTTTTATATATCAAATTGTTTGATGCAAAGGTCGATGCGTACTACTCTATGGAATCTTGTGGGATCTTGCTTGAGGCCTTCTTTGTTCATGCGTTGCCTCCTACCTCAACTTTCAATACATTTGGTGTTTATTTGGTTCTTGGTTGTATGCTTCGTTCTAGAAAATTAATAATAAATTTAGGAACTTCACAGTTTTTCTATGATCTTAAAGACTATAGAGGACATGCTTTTCCCTTTAATATAAGCTATGTAACGCAAATGTAGTATGTGGATCTTTTTAGCACTTTTCCTTGATCAATGAACTTAGCGAAATTAATCTCCTAGCATAATTTGAAATAAAAGAATATATATTGTGTGAAGTCCAATGGAACTATCATATCAACGAGAGGACATTAAAATTCAAATTCGTCGTTTTTATACTTGCAGTGAAGCTGACAATACAATAAATTTAGTTAGACATCCCAAAATTGATTTTCTTGTAGCTTTTTTAGGCTTCTCTTATACAAGCAGATCCTAGAAACTATAAGCATGGCTCATTGTATCAATTCCTTGATTAAATAACCTTTCACATGTTTAATGCACTTCATAGTTACTATTAAAACCATCAATGGGGATTTCTTACACCAATTCCCACTTCCGAAAATTGACATCCCCTTTATTTTTGCCCTGAGATTTTTGTTTCTGGTTACTTACTCATTTTTCGGAAAATGTCTAGGTGCGGAAGTTGGTGGATTCACGTCTTCAGATTTCCACTTACTTTTATATCACCAGCTCGATTGACCGCTTCCCAGTTTCATATTGAACAAACTTTTTGGATTGTGGGTTCCCGGATAGGCGGGTTCAACATTATGTTTCCATTGTTCCACTGCTTGCAAACAACACTCGGACTTCCACGATCTACAAATTAGCAAAAAAAATCCCCTTTATCTCGTTTTTAACACTTTTCCTTGATCGATGAACCTAGAAAAATTAATGTCCTGGAATAATTTGAAATAAAAGAATATATACTATGCAAAGTCCAATGGAACTATCATATCAACGAGAGGACATTAAAATTAAAATTCATCGTTTTTATACTTGTGATGATGACAATACAATAACTTTACTTACACATCCCAAAATTGATTTCCTTGTAGCTTTTTGACACTTCTATTATACAAACAGATCTTGGAAACTATAAGTATGGATTGATGTATCTATTCCTTGATTGAAGAACATGTTCACATGTTTAATTCACTTCATAGTTACTATTAAGACCATCAATGGGGCTTTCTTACACCAATTCTCGCTTCCGAAAATTGCCATCCCCTTTCTTTTTTTCCTCTGCTTTCTATTTTTGGTTACTTACTTGTTTTTCGGAAAATGTCTAGGTGCGAGAGTTGGCAGATTCACGTCTTCAGATTTCCACTTACTTTTTGGACAAACTTCTCTGTTTCATATTGAACAAACTTTTTGGATCGTGGGTTCCCGAATAGGAAGGTTACCGGATAGGCGAGTTCAACATTGTGTTTCCATTGTTCTGTCACCTGTAAATAGCACCCAGACTTCTGTGATCTACAAATTAGCAAACACATCCCCCTTTATCTCATTTTTAACACTTTTCCTTGATCGATGAACTTAGCAAACTTAATTCCCTGGAATAATTTGAAATAAAAGAATATATACTATGCAAAGTCCAATGGAACTATCATATCAACGAGAGGACATTAAAATTCAAATTCATCGTTGTTATACTTGCGGTGAATCTAATAGTACAAGAACTTTACTTAAACATCCCAAAATTGATTTTCTTGTAACTTTTTTACTCTTCTCTTATACAAACAGATCTTGGAAACTATAAACATTGCTTGTTGTATCTATTCCTTGATTGAAGAACCTGTTAACATGTTTAATGCACTTCATAGTTACTATTAAGACCATCAATGGGGCTTTCTTACGCCAATTCTCGCTTCTGAAAATTTCCATCCCCTTTCTTTTTTCCTTCTGCTTTCCCTTTCTGGTTACTTACTCGTTTTTCAAAAAATGTCTAGGTGCGAGAGTTGGTGGATTCAGAACTTCAGATTTCCATTGTTACTTTTATATTACCAACCCGACTGACCGCTTCCCCATTTCATATTGAACAAACTTTTTGAAAAGTGGGTTCCCAGATAGGCGGGTTCAACATTGCGTTTCCATTGTTTCGTCGCCTGCAAACAACACCCAGACTTCTGCGATATACAAATTAGCAAATAAATTCCCCTTCATCTCGTTCACTTTCACTTTTTGTTTACTTGGTCCTTTTTCCAAATGTATCATTTTTCTGAATGTATCATGCTTTTATATACAACACCCGGTGGGAGTTGGTGGATTCACGTCTTTAGATTTCCATTGTTACTTTTATATCACCAACCTGACTGACCGCTTCCTCGTTTCATATTGAACAAACTTTTTGAATCATGGGTTCCCGGATAGGCAGGTTCAACATTGTGTTTCCATTGTTCCACCACCTGCAAACAACACCCGAACGTTTGTTATCTACAAATTAGCAAACAAATTCCCCTTTATCTCGTTTTCTTTCACTTTCTGTTTACTTGGTCCTTTTTCTGAATGTATCCTTCTTTAATATACAACACCCGAAGTTTCGCAATATACAAATTTCTTGCTCAAAATTGCGCTTCCAATGTTCCCCTATGTACAAACAACACCCAAAATTCTGCGATATACAAATTGATGGCTGAAATCTGTCATTGTGACATAAAATTTGACGATCGACCCCTCATGTCTCCTGGGTATATTTTGTGACCCTTTTTTTGAAATCCGCCTGACCGCTTTCCATACTTGGGAATTTCTTGGAATATGTTTCGCGGGTTGGCGGGTGGACAAAATGTACAATGCTTTTTCACTCTTCACCATCCCCGCTACCTTCATACTTCTTTCTAGATATGCAATTATTAATCTTTAATGCTAGTAGTTCATCGTTTAGGAACCTTTAAGATTGTCATTAATGTCCAGAAGGCCGAAGAAGATTTGTCATTAATACGAATTAAACCAAGATTTGCGGAGAAGAGTTTTATCCTTTCCAAGTATTCATTTCAAACATGATGCAATCTATTTCATGCGTCAGACGATTGGTGCCTTTAAGAAATCTCTAATTATTAATTGCCCTTCATCATCATTGCCACCTTCACACTTTTTTCTAAATATGAAATTAGTAAGATTTAATGGTAACATCTCATTAGGAATGAACCCTATGTATTGTCATTGATCAGCGAAAGGCTCAAGGATATCTTCCATTGATACGCATTAAACCAATATTTGCGGAGGGTTGTATTATCCCTCCCCAATTTTCATTTCAAACATCATATGGAGAAAACAGAAATTCTCGTTAACTTATGGTAGCAGTTCCACATCAGTTATGTCCAGATACAGTAAACACCTTCGGGCATGATGGCCAGAGGTTTCGGTATTCTAGGGAATATTCTTACTGCTCATCTCCCTCCGCCCAGGATAAAAAAAGGATATGGTCCGTTGGTGCACCGAGAGATATAATTCAAGCCAAAAAATTCCAAGGAAACCCTACCTATTCAGACAACCTTCCCACTTGCATTAATGGTTGGTGCAGAGGTTGATGCGATGGATTTCGATACGGAAGAAGATGATTTGATGGATGATGATACGAAAATGGATGATGGAAATTCAAAGACTGTTCCCACTCTTGCGCCCAAATCGAAATCAACCATAATGGGCAGTACTTCTCAGATCAACGATGGTGGTCCTGACAACACCAAAAGAATGAGCTTCAGAAAAGAAACCAACATTGAACGCAATAGCCTCTTTACAGCTCGAAAGTAGGAATTCCAGAGGTCCAAATTAGTCTGTTCTGGGCGGAAGTCTTTCATTGTAAGGAAATGATCTATTGATGCTCCCAGAGATATATTTCAAGCCAAAAAACTATTCAATTGCAGGACCACTTTCATGTTCTCTGGATATACAATTAACATCTTAGGGAATGAAGACCGGAACTTCCACTGGTGCAAGGCATATTCCTACTAGTCATCTCCTTCCGCCCATAATGGACTAATTTGGGCCTCTGGAATTGCACGTGCAACCTGTTTCCCTAAATTTTTCGACTGTGACGAGGCGGTTTCTTGGTGTGTCCTAACTTTCAGTTAAGGTCTATTATGTTTTCCCTGCAACGTTTTTCATCTTCTTCCTCATTGGAAGCTTGTGAGAACTATCAATTTTACCACAGGATTGTTGTTCATCTGCTTCAAGCCAAGGATTTATTCCACCGTGGACCCTCTCTCCTGTTTATTTTTCGGCTCAGGTCTTCCGCAAAATATTGAGATCGGGGCACCGAACATTGATCCATCGAGGAGAAGACTGCAAGGATTTCCTTAAAAAAAAGCATGGTAATAAGTTTTGTATGCATGTTGAAGAGCATCTTGATGGCTCCTGCATGTTGCAGATCATGTGCCTATGTTTATGGAAGATATGTTCAATGTTTTGGCCCAAAGAACTCGATCCAATTTCTAAGGATAGATATATAGTGCTCGATATTCTTTTTTTTAATGGATTTACTATTAAAAAAATGGCCTTGGAGTCTTGGTTGTTGTTTCTTTTCTGGATTTAACACCTCTTCTCATTGGCATGGTTCGGTAGTCTCGTAGTTCTTCGATATTGTATTTTCTTAGGTAATTTGTTCTAAAATGGAGCATCTAACAATTATATGACAATGCACTATGTCGATCCATCGGGATTTTATGGAAACAAAAAATGAATTTCAGGTAGTTTCAAACCAACGTTCAATTCTATTTGTAATGCAGATAGAACATAACAATACCAAATCACAATGTTGTTGCAAGATCGTCATTTTTTTTTCTAGACATGCAATTATTAAGCTTTAATATTAACAACCCATAATGCAAGAAGTTTAATACTTAAGCTAATATGTTACAGCCATGGAAGAATGTATCAAGAACACACTTACTCCCACAAGTTGCAATAAAATCTAATGTTCAACAAAGCATTTGTTGACAATTACTAGAAAATGATGGTTTTGCAACAATGGGGCTTGTTTGAAACCAATTCCTGCTTACGAAAATTTCCCTCCGCCTTTCTATTTTCCCACTCTTTTATCCCCTGTAGTTTCTCTTTCTGGTTACTTAGTCATTTTTTTTCCGAAAATGTCTTGATGCGTGGGTTGGCAGATTCACACGTTTCGACCGAGCGCTTCCCCTTTCTCTAAATTTCACTTTCCATTGTTTTGTTACTGCAAACAACACTCCAGCTCCTGCAATATGCAGATTTACTTCTAGACTCCCACATCATCCCCTCTTTCGTGTTACACATTTTTCAATGAAATGTTATAATATATACAATTTGATAGTTGGGGCCTTACGTCTCCACGAGAACTCGTCACCCTATTTTGAAGCCCGTCCGACCGCTTTCCACACTTGACCATTTCTTGACATCTCTTTCGCAGATCGTCAAGTTTGCGGGTTCAGGAAATTTCAAATTTCTAGTTGTTGTTTCCTATGCCCGCTACCTTCATATTTCTTTCCAAGTATATGAAATATGTATACAACTTCTCTAGAAACATACATAAAAGATCTTTCCATGAAATGGAATATCTATTGAAGATTTGGATATATTGGACCATCTTTTCCCTCTTCTATACTTGACCAAATTGTCATTTCTTTTTCCCCTCTACTCTCTCTTTCTCGTTACTTAGTCATTTTTTCGAAAATGTCTCAGTGTGCGCATTGGCCGACTCACGGGTTCACATTTGTACTCCTGCTTTTATATTGCAACTTCGACCAACCACTATCCATTCAATGCCTGTGCACTTTTCAAATCGTGAATTCCCAGGCAGGCGGGCTCTATATTGCACTTCCATTGTTCTATGGCCTCCAAACAACACCCGGACCTCCACGATATACAAATTTACTGCCACACTCCCACATCATACCCTCTTCTGTGATACATAGTTTTCACACAAAATTTTTGAGACCTGTAATTTGACCTTCGGGTCCTCACGTCTCCTGCAGAACTATTTTCACCTCGTTTTGAAGCCCCTGCATCTGCTTTCCATATTTTTCCATTTCTTGGAATCTCTTTTGCACCTCCAATTCCATACTTACCCGGATTTTTTCATTTACAGATTCCTGGACAGGTAGACTGCACTTCCCTTGACCTGCAAACAGCCTCCCCCCCCCCCCGCTTCCACGATATACAAATTGACTTCCAGACTCCTACATCATCCCTCTTTTGTGTTACACAGTATGCACTCAAAATTTCTGATCTGCAATTTGACCGTCAGGCCGTCATGTCTCCTCGGGAACCCTTGTCAGCCTATTTTGAAGCCATTTCTTGCAATCTCTTTCACGGATCGTCGGGTTGGTGGGTTCAAAGAATTTCCAATTCCTAGTCGTTGTTTTATGTGCCCACCACCTTCACACTTCTTTCGAAGTATATGCAATAAGTATATAACTTATCCAGAAACATGCAGAAAATATCTTACTAGGAAATGAAATATGTATTACAGATGTGAATATATTAACCCTTCTTTTATGTCTTCTATACTTAACCAAATTCTCGTTTCTCTTTTCCATGTACTTTATCTTTCTCGTCACTTAGTCATTTTTCTGAAAATTTCTAGCTACGTGGGTTGGCGGACTTGTGGGTTCATGACTCCTACATCATCCCCTCTTTCATGTTACACAATATGCACTCAAAATTTTTGATCAATACAATTTGACCATCGGGCCCTCATGTCTCCTCGGGAACCCTTGTCAGCCTATTTTGAAGCCCGTCCGACCGCTTTCCATGACCATTTCTTGCAATCTCTTTCACGGATCGTCGGGTTGGCGGGTTCAGACAATTTTCAATTCCTAGTTGTTGTTTTATGTGCCCGCCACCTTCGCAGTTCTTTCCAAGTATATGCAATAAGTATATAACTTCTCCAGAAACATGCAAAAAATATCTTTCCAGGAAATGGAATATCTATTATAGATGTGAATATAGTAGCCCTTCTTTTCCGTCTTCTATACTTAACCAAATTCGTGTTTCTCTTTTCCCTGTACTTTATCTTTCTTGTCACTTAGTCATTTTTCCAAAAATGTCTAGCTACGCGGGCTGGCGGACTTGCGGGTTCACATTTGCACTCGTGATTTTATATCGCGACTCCGACCAGCCGCATCCCCATTCCATACCCAACCACTTCTTCGACCGCGGATTCCCGGGTAGGCGAGCTCTAGATTTCACTTCTATTGTTCTGTGACCTACAAACAGTACCCTGACTTCTACAATATACAAATTTACAACCAGACTCACATCATATCATCTTCCGTATTACAATATACCTATCATGCCCTCTTCTATGGTACACATTTTGCATTGAAAACTTCTGAGACATACAATTTGACCATCGGGTCCTCACGTCTCCTATGAAACTATTGTCACCCCATTTTGAAGCCCATCTGTCCGCTTTCCATACTTCGCCATTTCTTTGAATTTCTTTCACGCATCGTCGGGTTGGTGGGTTCAAGAAATATCCAATTCCTAATCATTGTTTCCTGTGCCTGCGCCCTTTTCAATTATCAATTAGCAAGTATATATAAGATCTTATTTCTAAGTATGAAATTAGCAAGCGTTAATGCTAAACCAAGATTTGAGGAGATCTCCCATTAATATGCATAAAACCAAAATTTATGGATGGTTATATTATCCATTCCGAGTGTTAATTTCAAACATCATGGAATTTCATTTGCGCGTCGTCGGGTTGGTCCATTCACAAAATATTCAATCCTCAATTTTGAAAATGAGTCTAACCGACCATTTCCCTATTCCATACTTAGCCACTTTCCTAGAATTTCGCAAATATACAAATCGACCGCTGAACTGCCCCATCATGCTCTCTTCTGTTTCACACGTTTTGCAGTCGAAAATTTTGATACATAAAATTTGATCGTTGGACACTCACCTCTTCTGATTATCCCCCGTAACCCTATTTTGAATCCCATATGACCACTTTTCATGCCTAACCATTCCTTCCTTGCTCTTCCCCATCTCTGTGGCCTTCACACTTGTCTATAATAAAAAAAATGTTTATATATATATCTTGTTTCTAAATATGCAATTACTGACCTTTAATTCTAACAACTCATCGTGCAGGAACCATATAGATTGTCATTGATGGGTGAAAGGTTCGAGGATATCTCCTATTAATACACATTAAACCAAGATTTGCACTGGGTTCTATTATGCCTTCCGAGTGTTGATTTCAAAATCATGAAATGTCGTTCGCACGTCATCGGTTTGGCATGTTCGTGAAACCTCCAATCCTTAATTGCTCTTCGTCGTACCTGCCACCTTCACACTTCTAAATATGCAATAAGTAATCTTTACTACTAACATCTCATCATGCAACACAAATAGAGATTGTCATTAATGAGCGAAAGGCTCAAGGAGCTTTCCCATTCATAAGCATTGAACCAACATTTGCGGAGAGTTATATTATCGCCTCCAACTGTTCATTTCAACCATCGCCTGGAGAAAACAAATGTTCTCATAAACCTATAGCATCAGCTCGACAACAGTTCTGTGGAGATGAAGTGAACATCTTTGGGTGCGAGGACCAGAAATTCCAGTGGTCCAGGGCATATTCTTATTACTCATCCCCTGCCGCCCAGAATGAAGTAATTTGGACCTCTGGGATTTATCGTGCATGATGTGTCCCTGAATTTTTTGACTGTAAGGAGCTAGTCTCTTAGTGCGTCGATAAATTAATTTCATACCAAAGAATTATTCCACTATGGGACCGCTCTTATGTTTCTTTGTCACCTCAGTTATTCCGCCAGATGTTACGATTGTCGAAGACAACATTGACGTTCAAAGGAGAATATTGCAAGCAGTTCCTAAGAAATCATAATAATGGGTTGGACCTCTTGCCCGAGTTCTTGGAATACCCGATGGTAGTTCCAAAAGATATCACAAGCTTGCAGCTTAGTTCATTTAACAATCCATTCTGGGAAATTGCCTGGCTGTTTACAAGAATAACGGGACAAGATTCCACAACAACTATTTCTCGGATGGCTCTTTATATTTTGTATTTCACAGTCAAGGAACAAGCCATTTTTTATTGGGGCAAGCTAATTTCCCATGAAATCTGTTCCCAATTGTCAAGATTCAAAAAGGAGATTTTTTTTTATATATCATCCTACTTAGTTTTTGCGATAGCACATTGTTGTCAGTTTCCAAAACTGTCTCTCTCCAAGAAGGTCAACTGGGAATTCGACCCAGTAATGTTCTGGTACCAGACCTTGTGGAAGCACAAGGCCTCCCACTCTTTTTATGAGGTTTTTAATGGCTTTGTGTTTGTTTTCAAAGTTTTTTTATTAGGAGAAGATGTTCTCCGCATATCAGACCAGGAAACCAGGTTTTTGGACAGGAAGGGGGAACTTGAACATATGGATAATTACACTGTGATAAGGATTTTTGGCTCCAAGGAAAAACTTGTTCTCCTTCCATGTCACATTATGGACAAAATGTTTGTTATAGAAGTAGAAAAACAATACAACTATTGGTTGCATATATTCCAAGAGAAGAGAAAAAAATAGTTCATTCCTATGCCTTAGAAAGTCAGGGACTTCGTGTTGAAGAGCGTCAACCAAATTGACGAATTCACAGCCCATTTTAGCAACTTGAACCTAAGATATCTTGAAAGCCTAAGAGGGTTCAACCCCAATAAAAAAAATTACAACATTTACAAACACTTGGCTTCGGAAATTCGTTTTTCAAAAAACACCTTCCCAAAAACAGAGACACTGACAACAACGCTCTTGTTTCTGATGCCGATGACCTAGACACACTGCAAATCACCACTGAATTGTACAAGCAACAGGGAAAATGCCTCGGTGAGAAGAGTGTTCAATCAACATATAACACTCCCAAAATTACGACATCCCAGAGCATCACTCCAACGGCCCACCACAACAACAAAGAAACTCATAGTTCTTCAAACGGAGGAGGAGATAACGACCCTCCTCACCCTAAAATTGATAGTTCTCACAAGCTTCTAGTTGACAAGAAGAGAAAAAAAATTATGGGACAGGAGGAACAACTTGAAATTGAGAGTGAGAACATGGAACTTGAGCCTGATCTGGATAGCGCATTCTGCCACATTGATCATCTCGGAGATGTGATCCAGCATAGTCATCCAATGGACATATCTGATACCAAAATTTTTGATGAAGATGAATCCTTCGTGTTCCAGAGTGTTGTTTTTGACAACCAGTCCAAAAAATTAATTATTGAAAAAAAGATGTAAAAAATAAGAAAGGAAAATCGCATTCAGAGGTTAACCATGCAAAAATGCAGTCGTCCCAAATCTGTCGACTTCACATAGCGACTAGAGATTCTCTTGATGATTCCATTGGAGGACTTGAGGCCGAGAATGCTAGACTGAAGGGTCGGGTCAAGGAATTGGAAGAATCTTTGATTCTTATGCCATTGCTTGCCAATCCTTTGGCAATAGCCATGCCTTCCACCCATGCATCCAAGTTAAAAGGATCCTCTAGCCCACTCGCATTGTGTAGAGGATATGTGGAGAATAATATCAATAAAAGAATGGAATTGATTACTGAGGCGTGGGAAACATCACAAACCATGACTTCCCTTGGAATGAGGGCACATAATTTGCTCAAGCATTTGCAGGTGGATTTAAAATACAAGGAACATTTCTATTTAGACAAGGTCCTTCCTTTTGGCACCATTGTCAACAAAATGACAGAAACGAGAAGAAAACAACAAGATCTCCCATCGAAAAACCGGATCAGTCAATTAAGTGCATGCTGGAAAGAAAAAGTGAAGAACACGCATCTCATTGTCTAGTCATGTGAACAAGCCATATCAAAGAAAGAAAAATTATTGACAAAGCTTACCAGAATAGACTTAGTCGGAAGGACCAATGACTTCCAAGACCCCAACTTAATTGTCAACTCCTTGCCCTTAACTAAGCAAGCCTTCGAAAAAAAGGTTGATATTTTTAAGGCGTTATCTTTGGAAAAATTTTACAACATCCTTGAATATGGTCAAGATGACGTCGACAACTGGCTAGTCAACTATTCAGTACAGAATGAGGAAATTGATCAGGCTCTACGTAATCTTTCTATCAACTTCGGGGAATTAGAAAATGAACTTTTCAACATAAAAATTTGGAATGGGATCAATGTTTCCCCAATGAGAAGCTACATTGAAGAATGGCTCGAAAGGGAATTGAAGCAAGTTGCCAATGAAAGGCAATAGATAGTTGCCGCGATTCCAGTAGTCGTTGACGACATCAATGAAAAGGCATCAGCAAGAAAATATCAAAAGTGGTCATATGTACCATCACTGTAAGTCTATACTGATCACATCCTGCTTTGTTTATCAACTCAGTTATTCCACTTTTTTAAATAGAAATGTATAGCCAAAGACTAATACCTTTCAATTTATTTTTTTCAGGTATTACACTCTATCATCACCCACTTCTTCTTTCTACAGTTCTATTTATTGCACATATTTATGTTATGGTTCATGGGAGCCCCAATCCCAGTCTATATGAAAAACACATTTAAATTTCTAGGAATATGTAACAGACAATATTATTTTTTGATTTATTTCAAATAAAACTATTTTTTATCTCCTTTTATATTTATGTCCTCATAAATTTTTATCTTCCACTATGCTTATGGTCCGCAGAAGCTCCAATCCCAGTCTATGTGACAAATGCATTTAAATTTCCAGGAATATGTAACTTTTTTGATATATTTCAAATTAAACTGTTTTTTATCTCCTTTTATTATTATGTCATAAATTTTTATCTTCCACTATTATGAATGTCAAGATATTGTATTTATTTAATTTGAATATAACTTTTTTTTGTCCTGCCACATATACAGACAAAATACAAAAAAAAATTCAACATAGTAAAATAGATTATATACTTTCAAAAAATAAATGGGACTCTAGAGGCCACGTGTCATTTACTGCATGGATACCACCTATGTTTCATGTTGCTTGCCACATATCCACTGCAGTTTCCATCTGCCTCCGCAACTTTTTCCCATTCCTATGCATTTATTCCCAATTCAACCTGGCAGGGACTATGCTGCCACATAGCATTTGTTAATATTAATCCATCTATAAGAAATAAATATATATGGGCTTAATGTATCAATATGATATAGATATTTCAGTTTTCAAGGCGCTCTACCTTTCTACAAGTCACAAGTCACATATTCTACATGCAATCCTTTGGACACGTCAAAGGATCATTGTCCTTCAATGTTTTCTTTTGTTATTCATGTGGGATTTAAGAAAATTTATCTTGTATTAATCTTTTGTGCCCTAAGAATCGCCTCAAGTTAACATGGTGACTAGACGTGTTGAGCAAGGGGATATTAATGTTGGGGAGAATGTTCATGTCTTAGGGCATATTCATCTACACATGAAGTTAGTATTGATGTATAGAACTGAATCTGTTGGATATAGGTTTGTAAGGGGTGCTTCTTGCTTCGTTGCGAGTGAAACTATTGGGCTTTCCTTCAAGTCAAGAGTGAGCAGTCATAAGAAGTGGAAGGTAAGAAGGACCAATTGTTGAATCTTCAAGCGCGGGGTCAGCTGCAGCTTCTTCTTTCTTTGTAAGCAAAATTCAAACCCTAATCCTAAGCCTAAATTCTCATCTTCCCTCTTTTTCTCCACACAATTTCGTATAAATTCGGATTCTCGTGGCTTCTCAGGATAAGAGAAATTGTTTACATCAAACAGTATGTGCATATTTGGGTAGAAGCCACAGATGCTCGCGAGTTGGATATGTTTTTTTTATCGTTTAGAATCCTTAGAATCCTGCGTGATATGTACTTTTTAAACCTCAACCCTAAATTGACATCTTTACTCTTATATCCACATATTTCTTGCAAAACATGTTTCTCCTCGTTTCTTAGCACATAGGCATTGTTTACATCATATGTTCTATGTATGTTTGGTTAGAAGCCGTAGATTCCCATGGGCGGGATATGTTCTTGTTATCGTTTACAATCCATCGCGGTATGTTCTTGTTATCAATTACAATCTATCGATTGGATATAGTGTTTTGGCTGATTGTAATGCATTTAATTATTTTTTGTTCTTCTTATTCATTCATGTTGTAATGGCCAGTTTCAGGGAAGTCTCTGTTTGTTTATTTTGGTTTATGAAACCCACAACCTAATACAAATAGGTTTAAATCAATTCCAACCATTTGGTGGAAAGGTTATGAAAATGATGAACCTGCTAAGATCCAACGCCTATTGCAAGCTAAGGATATGCAAAGCTTTATAATTGATGCATGCGTTGTTGGGTTTTGTTATTATTTTAATATTTGGCTAGTGAAAATTTAAGCACGAATATTTGATACCCAACTTTTTGTTTGGTTTGTTTGTTGATTAAGCTTGTTGTTATTGAGTCTGGGTCTTTCATTGGATATTATGTGTTTACTTTCATGCTTTTATGTTCTTCTTGATCTAGAACTGTTTTTTACTGAAGTGGTTGAACTGGCATAATGCTATATATAATTGAGGCCAAAACTTTTGTGTAAATGATGTAAAATGATGTAATTTAACTACTTCTAAATTTTATTGATGTCTTAAAATTTGAGATTTTTAAAACTGATGCACAAGCTATTTCTTTCGCTCCACATAAGTTTTTGTAGCTTATGGGTACCTGTTTATGGTTGTTTCCTTCCCATTTGGGCTTTGATGTTGGTCTTTATGTCTAGAATAAGTGAACAACATCTGCCTATTAAAGTGCCAGAAATGTTTTTGCTTTGATTGTGATTCTTTGGTAGAAGGCAAGAGCTAGGGTTTCTTTCCACACACCCTTTGACCCAAATCTTCATACCCACTACTTAGCTAGTCGACTCTTGAGTGCATCCGAAGCAGGGTTGTACTTAGCTTTTCTTTCCTTGTAATTCTGGACATATAGATTTATCTGTTGCCTTTAAACTTCATACATATTGTAGATTGCATTTGGTTTATTGGGAGTTGGGCATTCTTGCATATAGGCACATACATTTGTTGGGCATTCTTGCAGATAGATATTACTTTGTTGGGAATTCGAGATGGCGGCAACAACAAACATAGGGATGATGGACAGTGCCTATTTTGTAGGTAGGAATGAGATTTTGTCGTGGATCAACTCTACTCTGCAGCTCAACCTCGCCAAAGTGGAGGAGGTATTCCTGATACAAATTTTAAAGTTGCCCTATTTATTTTCCTGTTCTACCTGTTAAACTGAGAAATGGGCAGTGATGATTTTTTTTTACATTATCATTTTTTCTCTCTTTTGTTGAAATTTTACTTATTTCAGCAAATAGTGGAGAATTAGTTTTTACGTTGACGTGTTTTTAGTGCAAGTGGGATTCTTGGACTCAATGTGAGCCAGATCGAACTTAAGCATTCATGCATAATTTTTTTGTTTGTCACAAAGAGTTGATTGCTTGCATGTTTGTAAGATCATAATTACTAAAATTCTATCCATTAGACATGACTGTTATAAACCATTAGATGCCATAATAAACAGGGGGTCTTGACTCTTATGTGGTTACTGGCAAAAGGTAATCTAAGTCCTTGGTTCTGTGGATTTGTTGCTAATTATGAATGAAGGGTTGTGTCATTGAATTGTGTCATTGTGTCACAACTTTAAATATCCCACAATGGTGTCATTGAATTTTTTTTGTCTTGATTTGGTCGAAGAGATTACTATGGTAAGGCATATAGGGTTGGAGGATATACCAATGTGACATTCTTTTATGAGATCTACTCATCCCCAACATCCTATATAGAGAAGAAGGAACACTACAATTCTGGATAGATGTGGCACACTGCTTGAGCTCTGTCTGTTATGACACTCTAGCCAATGTCAGAATATGCTAAATCTAGATGGGATGACATATCCCAAGTTGCAGAGAAACTCTCAAGAAATAGGAAAATATATCCAAATAACCCAAATGATAATAATATCAAAGAATCATACACATGTGTATCTTGACTACAATAATTTCCTATATATACACTAATTATTCACTTATTTAATATACACTGATTCTTTGTATAATCTCCTATATATATTATATACTAATTCTTCACGCATCCTATATTGGGTAAATTTTCACTCATTATTCACAATTCCTGGCACGTGTACCATTTACTTCTACACATATTTCCTTATATTTTCTAGAGGGTCATAGCAAGCTTAATGTGTTCTTTGTGTGTGATCCAGTACAAAAATATTAAAATGCAGAAAGTTGTAAGGTATAAGCATTATATTGGGTTACCAAAGATACAGTTACATGATTATAGTTTTAATATAGCTTTTACTTTATGCATCTTGCTTTATATAGGAGCCCTTTTTGTGTTTCCACTTTGTATTGGCACTATTATACTCAATAGTCTCATTGACCTACTTTTGTGTTCATTCTTTGGAAGTTAATAGATTTATCTTATCTTATCTAGAAGCATACTTGAGTAAAAACATACACAATATTGGTATGGATCTTATATATTAGAGTATGACTTTCAAAGCAAGTATTACAATGATAGATATACTATTGTTATGATATTTTGTGTAATTGCTCAACTGACAATCTGTCACTTGTCCCGTGTACTGCATTTGAGTATCTATTTGTGAAAGTTGATGCATTGCCTGAGCCCTAATTAGCTTGATTGTCTTAAGGAATTATTGATCTAGGTTTTTCTCACATTAAATATATTAGGCTTTAGTGACCATTGACCAAATGTCTCCTTTGGCGTTTTACATTTTTTGTTTGTGTAATAGGAAATATATCGCTGAAGAGCCTTTGAATAATTGTCTCAGATATACCTCTGATTACCTATGGTTAGTTTTTGTATATTGCCATTGATTTTCCCTATAAGAGCCATATGTGTGAATACAAATTACCTTCCCATAGAAGTAATATTAGGCTTTATCAACCAGTGTATCTACATGTTTCCCTTGACATTTTCCATTTTTGTTTTTGTAATAGGAAATATATGAATAAGTGTCTCAGTTGTACCTTTGATTGCATGTGGTTATTTTTTGTACATTGGCTCATGGATCTTCATGTACGTCTAGTAGTATTTCCCCTAGAACAGCCATAGGTGCAAATGCAAGCCAACTTCCAGTATAATTATAGTTTGGTCTTAAGTATGTTCTTCATATCTCGAGGTGTATGTATGTCTTATGACGATATCATGTTGTAGATAGTAATTTTTTCGTTGCTATGAACACTATTCTCTAAAATATAGTTTAGATATTTTATAATTTTCAAAGAAAATCCACGATGTTTTGGTACATGTGTGGATGGTAATCCTATAATCTTATGGGGAGGGATGCTTCCCCGCATTAGTAAATGGTATTCTAAAATCATTTGACTAGGAGGATTTGCACTCAACATTGTCTGGTGTCAGTGGATAAATGTCGATGCCCAACAACACTAACAATTTTTGAACTCCTTGTGATATTGTGTAACACAGAGATCAACACATCAGTTATCAACGTCAATGATGTTTTTTTGTTTTACAATTATCCATGATATTGTAAGATTTGAAAATATAGAGGTACACACACATACATATTTCGCATCTACTAGTATCTAAAAGGCTTGATACAGGTGGTTGATTTATTTTTAATTTGTAAGAAGAAATAAATTGCTACATTGTAATTCAATAATGTGTTAGGTATTTGCTGCTATAGAGGTATAAGATATGCCATGTAATGAACCTTTAAACTGTTGTTATGTTTTGGGGAAGAGGCGTCTTCTTTATCCCTGTAGTCGATTCCTTCTTTGCGCCGGGATGTTAGCAGAAGAACTGCAATGGAAGATGTGCCCATGGCTTGGCCACAGGGTTGCCCCCCCGCAGCCAAGTCACAGCCCAATGAAAACTATGAAATATTCCTTAGGAGATGGAAACCAGTCTCTTCTCTGGATATGCGATTGCCAGTGTCGATGTAAGCTAAGGTGACACCAAGTGGCATTGTAGGTAGGGTGTATATAAATTATAAATATCATGCTTTTACTAACTCTGTTTCCACTGTAAGCTGAGGTGACACCAAGTGGCATTGTATGTAGGGTGTATATAAATTATAAATATAATGTTTTTACTAACTTTGTTTCCTCTGGTATCTTTTCTCTCATTTTGAATATTAATTTCCTTTTTCTTTGGTTTGAAGATTGGAATCCCTATTGTTGTTGCACAGTATTCGCTAATATTGTTAGGGTACTGTGTAGAACAACTCTTATGTGAATTAAGGTATAATTACAAATAATGGCCTAAAGCCGACATAATTAAAATAACATTACTAATCTAAATTATAACTAATGGCTTAAAGCCGACATAAATAAAATAGCATTACTAATCTAATATGCCCCAATTAA
>ML776642.1:795319-905523 GCA_009831015.1 Picea engelmannii
TTTTCTGTTCTTTTCTGAATATCAATTTGCAGTAGATATTGTACAAGGTTAGAATTTACAGGAAGGAATAGGTTGTAATGTACCTATTCACCCACTGATTATTATTACCTTATACATGCTCTGATATGAATCTATAACATACCCAGTCACCCATTGAGTCTCGTTACCTTACACATGTTTTGATACCAATATGTAACATCCCCAACCAGCTAGGCATGGCCATGCTACTCCATAAAAAACTCTGACAAAGTTCTAATACCCCTTTGTAATGTACCCAATCACCCCAGGCTAGGCCACATCATGCAACCTCAACTTCAAGAGCACTAAGTCAACCAAACTGTAACATTCCCAGCATATCACTGACTAATGTTACTCTAGAAGTACACTACACAGAATCTATTGTAAACACAATCCATGCAGTATCTATTGAAATAACACGTTCAACCTGAAATTGAGTCATGCCACGTAACTTATAACAACAGAAGCAACATTCTCTTTTCGTTTCAAACTTAAGCAGTGAAAATAACTCAAAACTGCATGCACTAATTATGCGCACTAACATCCATATCACACAGCTAAACCGCACACACAACCTTATAGGTGTCATGCGTCAAATCATATTTCACACAAATTCCAACCTCTTGATACACATAGGCTACAATATTGTGACTTGGTCACTCCATCCTCTTCTTTCAATAATTATAACCAATTTACTAGATTATCCTAGCAGACAAATCTATCATCCACTGACATTACTCATGCACAACTACAAATACGGGATATAAGCATTGTACTTACATGAGCATGCAGAAATTAACAAAATAACAACAAATACTTATATGCAAGACATACAATAATTTAACCCATGCCATACATAGACTAATATGCATATAGTAAACAAGAAAAGTATATAAAGAACACTTATATTTTATAAAAGTCACCAACTTCAGCCTAGAATCAGACATTCCTCCAATCCATATATGTTGTTTCTCATAATCTTTCAGCAAAAGGTCACCCCCAAACTGGGGCACAACTCCATCAGGGCAAAAAGGGTTCCTAACAACAAGCTATGTTTTGAAACTCAACAGAATTTCCCAGTCATAAGTGCCCACTATTGCAGCTAGTCCACAGTCCCTCATTCCCCCACACACTTTTCACACCCAAGGAAGTGTGCCCCTTCTCTTCTCAAAATTCCTTCAGATGCCCCACTTCCCTTCCCAAGGATACCAGTAACAGGTCGGACAAGAATTCGTTGAGCCCTACGACTAATTCCCATCACACCTGAAAAAAACTCTCAGCAATATTCTCAATTAGAGAGTATGCTCATGGGTCTAACAACCACTCCACAACATTCAGTCCCTCACCCACAGATACTACTCATGGTCTATCCACCCAACTCTTCAACAGTATCTCTGATTACAGCACCACAACTCCTAACAAGATTCTCTGTGTAGATAAGGTAATAATCGTATTTTCCAAATAGTCTGACCCTCTTCTACACACGAGAGCTTGTAACATCAAATAATAATCATAATAATGCAATAATACTAATGCCCAAAACACACTAAGGCCATCACTATATATTACATGCCTTCCACTTGACACTTGTCATCTTCAAAAGTAGCTTTAAGCCACTTGGTGACTCGTTCCCTACCCTCGGGAATTTAGGATAAAATAATATATATATATATATATAACATTATAATTGTACTGGATATATTATAAAATGTTCCCCAAGACTTTCGACTCACCTCCCTTTTCCTTTTTTGGTGGAGTAGGCCCCCCATCTCTTTTCGTCGGAATCAGTCAACACATAGTGATGCAATACTATATTAATAATCATGTTTATATTTACATGGATAGGTGCACTGGCCTATCTATGTCCAGGCTCACTAGCCTCATAATCACACAGTCTCTCGATCCTCAATACATAAACAATCATTCCCATGCACTAACCTAAGTGCGCGCAACATAATGCAATGTACGCACTTACCCAGGTGCACGCAACACATAGATTGTGCACACCCTATCTTTGTTAACACTTCTTCGCGCACTACTCTGATGTGCACAACACCAAAATCTATATGTCAATGGCTCACTAGCCTGAATGTACATTACATTTACATTTGGTACCAATCATCTCACAACCTATATGTACAATCAAAAATGGTTCTAGATCGGGGACATTTCAATCCCCTCCCCCTTATTTATGCATTGTCCTCAGTGCATCATATACACATGTACATACAAAATTTTCAAACTTCATAAAAAAGATGAGGATACATTTCTTGCATAACATCCTCACACTCCTAGGTTGCATCCTCACATCCATACTAGGTCTATTGGACCTTTACCGACTCCATGAATCGATTCTGAAGCTACTTGGTTTTCCGATCCAATATGCAAACCAATCACACTTTAAAACCGCCTTATGGCTCCACCTAAATAACATTCCAATCAATGACATGATTAGCATCAAGTACATACTTCTTAAGAAATGACATGTGGAAAACATTATGATTTCATAAGGACGCAGGTAATGCAAGCATATAAGCAACAATACCAATCCTTTCAAGTATTTCAAAGTGCCTATAATAGTGCGACGCTAACTTAAAACACTTTCCCAACTTCAGGGAATTGTTCCTGGCCTTTAATTTTAGAAACATGTGATCACCCACTCCAAATTCCCTATGGGTTTTGCCTTTGTCTGCACAACTTTTCTGCATGTCTTGGGAAAAATTTAAATTCTTCCTAATATTTACCATTTGCTCCTCCATTTCCCAGGGAGAATCTATCCCAACTACCGCGTGGTCTACTAGGTTGTCCCAACTCACTGGCCCATTGCACTTTCTAAAACAAAGTGCCTCAAATGGGCTCATCTTTAAAGATGATTGATACCCATTGTTGTGAGAACAATCTACCAAATGAAGGTAGTATTCCCACTTGGATGGTTTATCCATCACATACATCCTTAGCATATCTTCAATCACTCGATTTACTCTCTATGTCTTACCATCTGTCTCAGGGTGATATGTTGTCGTGAAATTCAGATTTGTTCCAAATCCCTTTAATGGTTGTAGCATGCATTTCATGCACCCTTCGGTTGAGTGTGTCGGCCACCTTGTTCTCTTTTCCCTTGATATGATTTATGTCAAATTCATACTCATAAAGGAACTCTAACCACCTACTTTTTCTATCATTTAAACTTAGTTGTTTAAGCAAATACTTCAAACCACATTGGTATGTTCTCAGCTCAAATATCTTACCCATGAGATAATGTCGCCACATCTTCAAAACATGCACTATGGTTGCCAATTCCAAGTCATGTGTGGCATAGTCTTTCATGCTCCTTCAACTTACCCATTCTGACTCGGGACTCCACCAAGTCCTTCCTTGAATGCATTTGTCCAGACAACAAAATCTGCATTTGGCTCAACAATCCTCAAAATTGGCACACTTGTTAACAAATTATTCAATTGTTCAAAACTACTTGCGCAATCAGGAATCCATTCAAATCACACACCTTTCTTCTATAGGGATGTGATTGGATGTGCAATCTGAGAAAATCCTTCAATAAACCTTTTGTAGTACCATTTTCACCCATAAAATACCTTACTTCTACGATGCTTCTTGGCATTGGCCACTCCTCAATGGATTTTATCTTTGCTAGGTCCACAACTATTCCTTCTTCTGAAATAATATGACCCAAATAGTGAATTTTTCATTGATAAAATGAACAATTTCTCGGCTTTTCATAAAGTTGATGCTCCCTCAATACCTGCAACACCATCCTGAAGTGATGTGCGTTCTCTTCCTCGCACTTTGAGTAAATAAGAATGTCATCCAAAAACACAATGACAAACTTATCTAAGTAACTTCTAAAAACTACATTCATTAAGCACATAAAATTAGTTGGCACATTCAACAACCCAAATGGCACCACTATGAAATCATAGTGACCATACCTTATTCTGAAGGTAGACTTACTAATGTCTTCCTCTTTTATTCTTACTTGGTGATAACCAGATCTGAGATCTATCTTGGAAAATATTCACGCACCTCTAAGCTAATCAAACAAGTCATCTATCTTTGGCAAAGGATACTTGTTCTTTCCTATTACTTTGTTCAACTACCTGAAGTCAATACAAAGTCTCAGTGTATTGTCCTTCTTCTTCATGAAAAAAAATGGCACACCCCAAGGTGACATACTTGGGATTATATATCCCTTCTTTATAAGTTCTTCAAGTTGCATCTGCAACTCCTTTAGTTCTGGTGTACTCATCCTATAAGGAGTCTTGGATACAGGTGTTGCTCACGTCATCATATTTATAGAGAATTCAATATCCCTTTTCGGAGGAAATCTCGATATCTCTTTAAAGACATCCTCATATTTTTTAAACATTGCGCAACCTTCCACACTTGGCACTTTATCCTTAGGTGCCTCTTCCCTATGCACTGTGAATACTTGACATCCTTTCCTGTAGCTTTTCTTCTACTTCAAAGTTGAAACTTTTGTGACAGTCACAGCTCTTAGAATTCCTTGAACTGATATCAAGTTTCCTTGCTCCTCCAGATAAGTGAATGCTTTATTATAACAATCTAGGGCATCATGATGCTCATCCAACCAATCCATACCAATGAGGCAATTGTACAAACCCAAAGGTATAATATTCAAATCAACCTTTGTGCGCAGTCCATTCATCTCCAGTAGACATGCCTTAACCATCTCATTGGTTTTCCTTTCTGTTCCAGTAGTTAACTGCACCAACCAATTTTTCTCAAGCTTACTTCTCTATAGATGGAATCTTTCCACCATCTTAGGATCTAGATAACTATGACTAGCTCCTGAGTCAATTAAAATAGAAATGAATTGGTCATTAATATTACCTTCCACCTCAATCATGTGAGATTGAAACTCATCTTGGTTGTTATCCAGCGCGGCGTAAATCCTTGGTATATTTATACCCATGTCTTCCACTATCGCATCTTGCTACACACTATGTGAGTCCTCGGTTTATCACCTCTTTCAGGGCAATCTTTGTGCATATGATTTTCGCTACAACCCCAACATTGCATAGGTTGTTGCCATGACTTTTGTCCCACTATTTTCGACATTCTAGGCTCCTGAAGAGTCATCTTTCCTTGCATAGTATTTCTAAAAAATGGTGGCTTAGATCCCTTCTTCCTTTGTTCCATCTTACTTTTCATCTTGTCTTCCCAAACCTTTTGGAAAGTTGGTCTTCCCCTTTCCTGCTTGTAAAGACAGCTAGCGTACCTTATGGTTTCTTCCAATGTATTAGGGTCATCATATTGTATCTTGTCACTGATAAATGAGGGCAACCCACTCAAATATCTCTCAATATTCACATGTTCATCCTTGATAAAAGGAACATAATTAATCTTACTGTCCACCACATTGATGCCTTTCCCTTTAACTAGTAGATAACTATTATCCCTTCTTTCTGCACAGAATAGTTATGCAACTGGAATTCCTTAAACATGATCTGATACTAATTTGTAACATCCCCAACCACCCAGACTAGGCCATGCTACTCCATAAAACACTCTGAAAAAGTTTTGATACCTTTTTGTAACATACCCAGTCACCCCAGGCTAGGCCACATCACAGAACCTCAACTTCAAGAGCACTAAGTCAACCAAACTGTAACATTCCCGGCATTTCATTGACCAATGTTACTCTAGAATTACACTGCATAGAATCTACTCTAAACACAATCCGCACATTATCTCTTGAAATAACGCGCTCATCCCGAACTTGATTCACTCCACATAACTTATAACATTGGAAGCAACATTCTCTTTTTGTTTCAAACTTAAGCATTGGAAATAACTCAAAAGTGTGTGCACCAATTGTGTGCATTTTCATTCATATCACACAACGCAACTGTGCACACAACCTTCTAGGCATCATGTATCAACTCATATTTCACACAAATCCCAACCTCTCGATACACACACGCTACTATCCTACACACCTGATCAGTCCATACTCTTCTTTCAATACTCATAACCAATTTTACCAGATTATCCTAGTGAGAAAGGCTATCATCCACTGATATTACTCATGCACAACTAAAAATTCAAGATATAATCACTATACTTACATTATCATGCAACAATTAACAAAATAACAAAAAATACTTATATGCAACACATATAAGAATTTAACCCATGTCATACATAGAAAAATATGCATATAATAAACAAGAAAAGTATATAAAGAACACTTATCTTTTATAAAAGTCACCAACTATGGCTTTGGCGCATACATTCCTCCCATCTATAGACATTGTTACTCATAAGATTTCAACAAAAGGTCACCCCCGAGCTGGGGCACAAATCCACCAGGGAAAAAAGGGTTCCTAACAATAAGCTATGTTCTGAAACTCAACAGAATTACCCAGTCCTAAGTGCCCACTATTGCGATTGGTCCACGGTCCCTCATTCCCCACGCACCTGTCACACCCAAGGAAGTGTGCCCTTTCTCTGCTCAACAGTCCTTTAGTTTCCCCACTTCCCTTCTCAGGGTTATCAGCAACAGGTTGAATAGAAAGTCTCTGAGCCATGCGACTAATGCCCAGTGCACCAAAAAAAAACTCTCAACAATACTCTCACCTGGAGAGTATGCTCACGGGTCTAAAAACCACTCCAAAACAGTTAGTCCCTCACCCAAAGAGACTACTCATGGCCTTTCCACCTGACTCTTTGACAGTATCTATGATTATAGCACCACAACTCCTGATAATCTTCTATGTGCAGATAAGGTAATAATCGGATTTTCCATACAGTTTGACCCCCTTCTACACGCGAGAGCTTGCAACATCAAATAACAATCATAATAATGCAATAATACTAATTCCCAAAATACATTAAGGCCAACAATATATATTGCATGCCTTCCACTTGGCACTCGTCATATTCAAAAGTAGCTTTAAGCCACTTGGTGACTCGTTCCCTATCCTCGGTAACTTAGGATAAATCAATATATATATATATATATATATATGAAATTATACTTTTCCTGGAAATATTATAAAATATTCCCCAAGACTTAAGGCTCACCCCCATTTTCCCTTTTTCGATGGTGTAGCCCCCCCATCTCTATACATCTAAGTCATTCAGCGCGTAGTGATGCAATATTATATCAATAATCATTTTTATATTTCCATGGATAGGCGCACTCGCCTATCTGCGTCCAGGCTCACCAACCTCATAATCACACAGGATTTCCTGCCTCAATACATAAACGGTCATTCCCACGCACTAACCTAAGTGCGCGCACCAAAGTGCAATGTGTGCACTTACCCAAGTGCGCGCAACACATAGACTATGTGCACCCTGCCTTTGTTAACACTTCTTTGCGCACTACTATGATGCACGCAACACCAAAATCTAGGTGTCAATGGCTCACCAACCTAAATTTACATTACATTTACACTTGGTACCAATCGCCTCACCAGCCTATATGTATAATTACAAAGGGTTCTACATCAGGGACATTACAATCCCCTCCCCCTTATTTATGCATTGTCCTCAGTGCATCATATACACATGTACATACAAAATTTTCGAACATCATAAAAAATATGAGGATACTCTGCTCACATAGCATCCTCATGCTCACAGGTTCCATCCTCAGGACTGTACCAGGTCCATTGGACCTTTACTATCTCCATGACTCAATTCAGGAGTTGTTTGGTTTTCCCATCCAATATGCAAACTGGTCGCACTTGAAATCTTCCTTCTCGCTCCACCTGAATCACATTCCAATCAATGACATGATTAGCATCAAGTACATACTTCTTCAGCAATGACACATGGAAAACATTATGAATGCATAAGAATGTACGAAATGCAAGCATATAAATGATAGGACCAATCCTTTGAAGGATTTCAAAGGGCCCACAATAGCGCACTGCTAACTTATAACACTTTCCCAACTTCAGGGAACTGCGCCTGGCCTTTACTATCAAAAACACGTGAACACCCACTCCAAATTCCCTTTGGGTTCTACCTTCATCGATGCATATTTTCTTCTTGTCTTGCGCAGCTTTTAAATTCTGCCTTGTTATTTGTGGAGCCTGATTATCTTCCTGATTCAGAGGTCTCTGTTTTCAACTATGTTTATACCCCATGAATATTGTACACCTGAAAATACTGTACACTCCTCCACGCAGGAGGGGTTGCAGGGGTTGTAAATGTATATTGTAATTTCATAGTAAATATGGACCATTCATTATAAGGTCACAAATCTGGCGGTAGAAGTTATGTTAGGGTTTTTTTCCCTAGAAGGAAACCCTCTTTTATGAGGGAAATGTATTGAGGCTATCTATCATTGCGAATATTGTTCTGAGAGAGGATACTATGAGAGAAATAACAGGAAGTTACAGCGGGTGTGTTGTAGGTTGTATCCCTTCATTTTGCTGGATAATAAAAAGGAAGGACCTGGCAATTTCTTTGGTGGACGTAGCCCACACTGGGTGAACCACATATATATGTGTCTCTATTGTATTTTGTATCTTTTGTGTTTTATTTCCGCATTTGTTTTATTTTATTTTTCCATGATCCTATTTATCTAACAACTAGTATCAAATCGAAAGGTAACTCATAGGAAAATAGGGTTCCTGGTTCGAGTGGGAGCAATGGCGGAAGATGGAAAGTTTAGGGTCGAGAAATTTAACGGCCAAAACTACCAGGTATGGAAGATGTAGATGGAATATTATGTATATCAGAAGGATGTATTTCTACCATTGGGTGGAATAGCAAAGAATTTGACAGCCATGAAGGACAAAGAATGGGAGGTTCTTGACAGAAAGTCACTAGGAATTATATGACTGAGCCTAGCAGCATCGTTGGATTTCAATATTTCGAAAGAAAAGACAACGAAGGAGCTTATGGACGCATTGGCTAAATTGTATGAAAAACCATCGGTGTCCAATAAGGTATTTCTAATGAAGAGATTATTTAATATGAAGATGTCAGAAGGTGGGTCTGTTGCAAATCACTTAAATGAATTTAATTTAATATGGTTACTAATCAACTAAGTTTTGTAAAAGTGGACTATGATGATGAGGTCAGGGCTCTTCTAATATTGTCCTCATTTCTAGAACGTTGGAATGGATTGGTCATGGTTGTAAGTAACTTTGTCTCTGGTTCAAACACTTTACAATTTGATGGCATTGTTGGTGTTATCCTTAGCGAGAAAATGCGATGGAAAAGCATAGGTGAAACATCAAGTAATGCGTTAAAAATGGAGAACGAGGGAAAGACAAAAGGATAGAGGAAAGGGCTCAGGGAACCATGAGAATTATAGGAAGGGCATATCCAAATCCAGACTTAGAAAGATAGAGTGTTGGAATTGTGGGAAGAAAGGACATCTAAAGAAAGACTGCAAAGCTCCAAAGAAACAAAGAGATGGACAATAGGAGAAAAATCAGGAAGCAAATGTAACAAGTGATGTGTTACAAGATGCTTTGATTATTTTTATAGATAACATTTTTTAGTCTTGGGTAGTAGATTCAGGCGCTTCATTTCATGCCACACCCCATAGGAAACATTTTCTAGATTATGTTCAAGGTGATTTTGGACAGGTTCATTTGGGTGATGATGCACCATGAAAAATTGTTGGAATGGGAAAGGTAAAAATAAAGCAAAGGAATAGAAACTAGTGGTTGTTGAAAGAGGTAAGACATGTTCCGGATCTAAGGAAAAATCTAATTTAAATAGGGTAGTTGGAAAGTGAAGGTTGTATATCCATATTTATAGATAAGGTGTGGAAGGTCACCAAAGTATCACTAGTGATATAAAAAGGAGAGAAGGTAGGTACATTGTATTTATGTACTGGTAATACTGAGTCTTCTATCTCTTTCGCTTATACAAGAGTGGATATAAAAATGTGGAATCATAGGCTTGGACACATGAGTGAGAAGGGGATGCAGATAATTCACAAAATAAATTTGTTTCCAAATATTAAACAAATTGATATGGATTTTTGTGAGCATTGTGTTTATGGAAAACAGAAGAAAGTCAGATTTCTCAGAGTCAAAAAAGAAAAGAGTGAAAGGTTAGAGCTTGTGCATACAGATGTATGGGGACTAGCTCAGGTATCATCTTGGTGGCTCTCATTATTATGTTACTTTTATTGATGATGCAACTAGAAAAACTTGGGTTTATTGCATTCGACAAAAATCTGATGTTTTTTATACTTTTAAGAAATGGAAAGCTTTGGCTGAGAATGAGACAAGAAAAAGGTTAAAGTGTATCAGATCAGACAACAGAGGTGAATATTGCAGCAAGGAGTTTGATGATTACTTTTCATATCATGGGATTCATAGAGAGAAGACAGATCCAAGAACACCACAAGAAAATGGTGTGTCGGAAAGTATGAACAGGACAATCATGGAGCGTGCAAGGATTATGAGATTACATGTTGGTTTACCCTTACAGTTATGGGAAGATGTTGTAGATAATGTTGTTTACTTAATAGACTGAGGACCTTCAAGCTCTTTGAATGGTGGAATTCCATAGGAGGCATGGACAGGTAAAAATGTAAACTACTATTTTTTGAATATTTCGGTTATGAAGCATTTGTCCTTATTGATAAATAAAATAGAACAAAGCTTGAGGCAAAATCCAAGAAGTGTACCTTTATTGGATATAGTGTTAATTATTTTGGTTATCGCTTATGGGATTATGAAAATCACAAAATCATGAGTAGAGATTTCATATTTAATGAGAAGGTCATGTACAAAGATCAATTGTAGGGAAATAAATAGGAAAAGGAAAAACTGGAATACATATTGCTTGATGAGATTACTAAAAAAATAAATTCCAAAGGTACCAGAAAATCAAAATGTACGACAATAGGAGCAACAGGTACCTCAAACTCCTGCAAGTGTTTTTAGAAGATCTATCAGGTTAAGTAGACCCCCTAAACGATACTCTCCTTCATTGTATTATTTATTGTTGAATGATTTTGGTGAACCAGAATGATATGAAGAGGCAATGCAAGTAGACACTAAAAAGAAGTGGGAGAAAGGCATGAAAGAGGAAATGGATTCCCTAGTAAATAAACAGCCTTGGGATTTGGTTCAGTTTCCTGCAGGAAAAAGAGCATTGCAGAATAAATGGGTTTACAAGTTGAAGGAAGAAGATGGAGGCAAAAAGTAGTACAAGGCTAGACTTGTTGTAAAGGAGTTTACACAAAAGAAATGTATAGGGTTTGATGAAATATTTTATACTATTGTTAAAATGACTTAAATTAGGACTATTTTAAGTCTTGTGGCTATAGAATATTTACATCTTGAACAGTTAGATGTAAAAATAGTTTTTCTCCATGGGGATTTGGAGAAAGAGATTTATATGTAGTAGCCATGGTCGTATGTGGTCAAAGGGAAGGAAAATTTGGTATGCAGGTTGAAGAAGAGCTTGTATGGTCTGAAGCAAGATACAAGGCAGTGGTATTTGAAGTTTGATATGTTTATGGTAGAACAAGGTTATAGTAGATGTCATTCTGATCAGTGTGTTTATTTTAAAAGGATAGAAAATGGAAGTTATATCATCTTGATATTGTATGTAGATGACATGCTTGTTGCAGGGTCTAATATGCAGAATATAAATGTGCTCAAGAAGAAATTAGATAATTCATTTGCGATGAAGGATTTGGGTGCTACAAAGAAAATCCTTGGTATGAGAATAACAAGAGACAGGAAAAATCACAAATTGACATTGTCTCAGGGTGAGTACATAGAGAAGGTGTTGGAGAGGTTTAGAATGCAGAATGAAAAAACAGTTAGTACACCTTTGAACGACCATTTCAAATTAACTAAGGAAATGTGTCTCAAGACAGAGGAGGAGATAGAATACATGTCTAGGGTCCCTTATTCATCAGCAATTGGCAGCTTGTTGTATGTGATGGTTTGCACAAGACTAGATATTACACATGCAATGGGAGTTGTAAGCAGGTATATGCACAATCCAGGTAAAGAACATTGGGAGGCAGTAAAGTGGATTCTCAGGTACTTCTACTCATGCATTGTGTTTTGGAGGTTCAGACATTGTTCTACGAGGATATGTTGATTTAGATATGGAAGGTGATAAAGATAGCAAGAGGAGCACCACATGGTATGTTTTTACTGTAGGTGGAACAGTAATAAGTTGGATTTTGAAACTACAAAAGGTTCTTTCACTTTCAACAATAGAAGCAAAATATGTTACTGCTACATAGGCTAGTAAAGAAATTAGTTGGTTACAAAGGTTTATGGAGGAATTGGGAAAGAAGCAGGAGAATAGTAGGTTGTATTGTGATAGTGATAGTTCCATTTATATTACAAAGAACTCATCCTTCCATTCGAAGAATAAGCATATACATCTCATGTATCATTTCATATGATTCATCTTGGAATATGGACATTTGAAGTTGGAAAAGATACATACTAGCCAGAATCCTGCAAACATGTTAACAACGGGAGTAACCAGGGAGAAACTAAGTTCCTGCTCAGTTTGAGTTGGTCTTCAAGCATGAAGGTGAAGAGAGAAATTTGTCAGGTCCAAGAAGGATCATATTCCAATAGATACAATAGCGGTGGAATTGTTGAGATCAATCTCCCAGTGGGAGATTGTTGGTTGTGGAGCCTAATTATCTACCTAATTCAGAGGTATTTGTTTTTATTCGTGTTTATACCCCATGAATATTGTACACCTCGGAATAATGTACACTCCTCCACGTGGGGGGGTTGTAGGGGGGGCTTGTCCCCCCTGCGGGCTTCGGGGGAAAATCTCCTGAAGGAAAAATTTCCTTGTAAATGTATATTGTAATTTCATAGTAAATATGGATCATTCATTAGAAGGTTGTAGATCTGACGGTAGAAGTTACGCTAGGGTTTTTTTCCCTAGAAGGAAACCCTATTTTATGAGGGAAATGTATTCCGACTATGTATCATTGTGAATATTGTATTCTGAGAGAGGAGATTGTGAGAGAAATAAGAGGAAGTTATAGCGAGTGTGTTGTACATTATATCCTTTCATTTTGTTGCATAATAAAAAGGAAGGACCTTGTAATTTCTCTGGTGGACGTCTCCCACACTGGGTGAACCATGTATATCTGTGTCTCTATTGTATTGCATATATTATGTGTTTTATTTCCACATTTGTTTTATTTTATTGTTCTGCAATCCTGTTTTTCTAACATGCCTAATATTTACCACCTGCTCCTCCATTTACCGGAGCAAATCTAGCCCAACTATCATGCGGTCTGTTGGGTTGTCCCAACTCACTGGCATGTTGCACTTTATACCATAAAGTGCCTCAAATGGGATCATCTTTAAAGATTCTTGATGTGCATTGTTATAAGAAAACTCTACCAAATGAAGGCAGTCTTCCCACTTGGATGGTTTATCCATCACATACATCCTCAACATATATTCAATCACTTGATTTACTCTCGTTGTCTGACCATGTGTCTTAGGGTAATAAGTTGTGTTGAAATTTAGATTTGTTCCAAATCACTTTAATAGCCTTTTCCAAAAGTTCGAGTTGAACTTGCAATCTTTGTCAAGCACAATTGTCCTAGGAACACCATGAAACTTAGCAACTTTGTGCATGTATATCTCAGCAATATCGGTTTCCTTGTGCGTTGACTTTACTAGAATAAAATGGGTAGTTGTAGTAATCTTTTCCGCCGCCACCATGATAGAATCATGTTGCTTAACAGTCCTAAGCAACTTAGTTATAAAATCCATAGTCACAACTTTCCACTTCCATTTAGGAATGGGAAAAGGCTAAAGTAAACCAGTTGGATATCTATGCTCAGTTTTGACCTTCTGACATTCAATACATCTCACAATAAAATCCACAATTTCCTTTTTCATACATGGACAAAAGTATTGTTTTTTTACTGTGACAATTGTCTTTTGGTAACATGGATGTGCAACATAAGGAACCTTATGCATATCTGACAATATTTGGTTCTTCAACTCATGATCATTCGACATATAGACGTTTCATCTATACATCAGGATCCCATCCTCTCTTATCTCATAGCCTCCCAACTTCTACTGCGACATACCTTGTTGTAAAGTCGCACTTATATCCATATAGCACATATTTGATTTGGAAACTTCCAAAATTTTGTCTCAAAAATCTATATGGTACATGCTAATAGTTGTAGCATGCATTTCATGCACCCTTCATCTGAGTGCATCATACACCTTTTTCTCTTTTTCCTTGATATGATTTATTTCAAAGTCATACTCACTAAGGACCTCTAACCACCTGCTTTGTTTGGAATTCAAACTTCATTGTACAAACAAATACTTTAGACCAAAATGGTTTTTTCTCGGCTCAAATCTCTTACACATGAGATAATGTTTTCACATGTTTAAAGCATGCACTATGGTTGCCAATTCCAAGTCATGTGTGGCATAAAGTATTTCATGCTTCTTCAACTTCCATTTGCACATGTCCATTCTAAATTAGGACTCCATCAAGTCCTTCCTTGCATGCATCTGTGCACAGAACGAAATCTACATCTAGATCAACAATCCTCAAAATTGGTGCACGTGTTAACATGTTCTTCAAGTGTTGAAAACACCTTGCACAATCCGAAGTCCATTCAAATCGTGCACCTTTCTTTTGCATGAATGTGATTGGATGTGAAATCTAAGATAATCCTTTAATAAACCTTTTGTGGTACCTTTCTAGTCCCACAAAATACTTTACTTTTGCGACATTTCTTGGCGTCGACCATTCCTCAATGGATTTTTTCTTCACTAGGTCCACAATTGTTCCTTATTTTGAAATAATATGACCCAAATAGTGAATTTGTCGCTGATAAAATGAATACTTGCTCAGATTTGCATAAAGTTGATGGTCCCTCAATACTTGCAACACCATCCTCAAGTGTTTCTCATGCTCTTCCTCAGACTTTGATTAAATAAGAATGTCATCCAAAAACATAATGACAAATGTATCTAAATAACTTCTGAAAACTCCATTTGTTAAGAACATAAAAATAGTCGACGCACTCAACAACCCAAATGGCACCACTCTAAACTCATAGTGACCATACCTTGTTCTGAAGGCAGTCTTACTGATGTCTTCCTCTTTTAGTCTTACTTGGTGATAACCAGATCTGAGATCTATCTTGGAAAATACCTGTGTGCCTCTCCATTGATCAAACAGGTCATTTATCCTTGGCAAAGAATACTTTTTTCTTTATTGTTACTTTGTTCAACTACATGAATTCAATACAAAGTCTCAGTGTACCATCCTTCTTCTTCACAAACAAAACTGGCGCACCCCAAGGCAACACACTTGGGTGTATATATCCCTTCTTCAGAAGCTCTTCAAGTTACATATGCAACTCCTTTAGTTCTGGTGTACTCATCCTATAAGGAGTCTTGAATACAAGTGTTGCTCCTGGCATCATATTTATAGAGAAATCCATATCCCTTTTTGGAGGAAATCCTGGTATCTCTTTAAATACATCCTCATATTCTTTCATCACTGTGCTACCTTCCACACTTGGAACTTTATCCTTAGGTGCCTCTTCCATGTGCATTGTGAATACTTGACATCCTTTCCTCTAGATTTTCTTCAACTGTGAAGTTGAAACTTCTTTGATAGTCATAGCTCTTGGAATTCCTTGAACTAATATCAAGTTTTATTTCTCATCCAGGAAAGTGAATGATTTATTGTAACAATATAAGATAGCATGATGCTCATCCAACCAATCCATACCAATGAGGAAATTGTATGAACCCAAAGGTATAATATTCAAATCATCCTTTGTGTGCATTCCATTCATCTCCAATGGACATGCCTTAATTATCTCATTGATTTTATTTTTTGTTCTAGTAGCTCACTGCACCAACCAAGGTTTCCCAAGCTTGTTTCTTGACAGATGGAATCTTTCGACCATATTAGGATCTAGATAACTATGACTACCTCCTGATTCAATTAAAATAGCAATGGGTTGGTCATTAATCTTACCTTCCACCTCAATCATGTGAGACTGAAACTCAGCATGCTTGTTATCTAGCACGGCGTAAATCCTTGGCACATTTCTACCCATGTCTTCCATTGTCACAGCTTGTTGCACACCTTGCGCAATCCTCTCTTCATCACGTCTTTGAGGGTAATCTTTGTGCATATGATTTATGTTAGGAAATGAGAAACACTTCCACACTAAACCTAGCAAAAGAGAGGAAGAAAGATTTTAAAAAGAAAGTAAATGACAAAGCAAACACACAGTACACAGAGATTTTACCCTAGAAACCCAAACTGGAAAACCATCATTCCTTGAGCGTTATGCTCTATTTTTGTCTTATTCATTTAGAATAAAAGGTTACATTTCTAACCTTGGTTCACACCTAAGACACAATCGACATCAAACCTTCTTTATTTGTATAAGAACGACCCTATAGCCAATTCAACTTACATCTACATGACCAGCAACCTCTACGATTTCATGACCTATTAGTGATTATCCATTAGCTCTCTTACAACATTACAATATGCCTTCTTTATAGGCTTTAAAGTAGGAAAAAAACTAAAGAAAAGGCACTCAAAAACAATTACAAATCCACACAGATCATTGGCTAGAAATCACGTGAATCTCAAGATTTTTTTACAGTCGACTACCAAGTCAGATTACTAGTTGACTGCCAGTAGGCCTTCATTCGGTCTTCAGTCGATTTACACACGCCCGCCTATTTACCTCTTGTCAATTAACCTCTTCAACTTGTTGTCGATGTCTTCGACTTTGAATTTACACGGTCGAACCACCACAACCTTCGACTTGTTGTTGATTATGTCGACTTCGACTGTCAATCGATCCACCTCGACTAAATTTTCACTACAAAGAATATAACAACCCAACATTCTCCCACTTGTTGTTTTCTTTGCTAAAACCAGGAGACCTTTGGACTCTCATTCACAAACCCAAGGCAACAATTCCCATTGCCTCTCTGCACCAAGAGAACTTCATATCACTCACAAACTTGGTCAAAGAGTCTGTTAAGTTTTCCAACATCTCTACTTTCTCCAGTAGGGCCTTGTTTCTTTACACCATGTCTCTCATGAAATGGTATTATACATCAATGTGCTTATTCTTAGAATGATAATTTGGGTTCTTTGCTAGAAATATTGTGCTTTGACTATTGCAACTCATCTTCATATCTCTCTGCTCAATCTTGATTCCTGAACACATCCTTTATAGACATAATACTTCTTTGCTTACATCTCTTATCTTTTCTCCCACGTCTCATTCTTATGCAATGATTCCATCTCTTTTATCATGGAATCCTTCTAGATTCCTCCCTCTACTGAGTCGAATTCCTCCCCGAATGGCTTGGGCACATCGTCGGTGGCAGTTAACACAAATGCGAAATGGAATTCAGGTGGACTATACATTTCAACTGGTTTTCTTATTCATTCTTAACTCCTTGCAAATAGGTTCAGTTGTTCCACCTCTCATTTTGATTCAGTCGACTCATCTTAATCATCTTCTTCATTCCTCAGTTCAAACTGCACCTTCTCTGGATTATTCTTGGTCTGGACAATTTCTTCAGGCTCGGACTTACTTACAACTTCTCTGGAAACCACATATTGATTGTACATTTTTTTCCTTGATGTATGATCCCAAAGCTTATATCCTTTCATTCCTTCTTTGTATCCAATGAAAATACACTTGACTGCCTTCTTATCTAGCTTGTTCCTCTTTTCCTTGGGAACATGCACAAATGCATCACAACCAAATACTTTGAGATGTGAAACCAAAGGATTTTTACCTGACCATACCTCATGTGGAGTCATATCGACTAGAACCAATGAAGGAGACATATTCAATAGTTATTTTTCAATGTCGACTACCTCCTCCCAGAATTTTTGTGTGAGCCTAGCACCACTGAGAATGTTCCTTACCTTGTCCATTAATGTTTTGTTCATTCTCTCAGCAACTCCATTTTGTTGTGGGGTATATGGTGTGGTATTTTGGCATTCTATGCCACACTGCTTGCAAAGTTGATCAAATTATTTTCCACATAATTCACCACCATTGTCAGTTCTTAGCACCTTAATCTTCTTATCTTTCTGGTTTTCGACGAGAGATTTAAATTCTTTGAATTTCTCGAAAACCTTTGATTTCTTCCTCAGGAAATATATCCATGTCTTCCTGGAAAAATCATCTATGAAGGAGACATAATATAGGGATCCACCAAGTGAAGGCACTGAAACAGGGCCAAACACATCACTATGTACCAACTCTAGAATCCAATTTTCCCTTGTCGCTCTAGATGGGAACCTCACCCGACTTTGTTTTCCATATATACAATGTTCAAAAAAGTCAACTTATAAATTACATTCAAGAAAATATTCAACCATACCTTTGTTATGCATAGCTCGAAGTCTTATTTCTCCTGTTTGTCCCACCCTCTCATGATATAGCATGGTCGGTGCGACTGTATGATGACTTGTCGAGTCAGTTTGAATTGACTCAGCCCGAGTCGAGTCGAGTCAAAGTCAAGTCAACTTCAATAACATCGATGTTGTTGCATCCAGTCGAGTTGAAACTCCCTAGTAACTTATATAGGATTCAAATTCAAACTCCTTTCATAAAGACCATCGCACCTATGACCATATTGCATGAATACTTCTGAAATAGAGTGTGCACCCTTGCATCACTCATCTTATTGATAGATATCATGTTTATTTTTAAACCTAGAATGTGTAGTACACCTGCAAGGGTTCTACTCCTCCAATCCTACAGTATTAGTCGAACTCTTCCTTGTCTGACAATTTTAGTTGTCGATTCATCCCCCAAGAACATGTCTCCTCCTTCATATTGTTCATATTCGCAGAACCATTCTCTATGTGCTTTCATATGATAATATGATCCTGAGTCGATCAACCAAACATATTGATATGACTATGTATTGGTCGACACCAAGTACACATCACCTCCCTCATCTAAAGTTTTATTTCTCTTAGTCAACTACTTCCAGTCAGATCATGTACTAACTTCCATTGCCTTTGACTTGCAGTCCCTTTTGTAATGCCCATATTTATCTCATTTCCATCATCTTCTTGTCGACTGAACATGGGATTTAGATCTATCCTTTGACTTAGACTTTCTACTGGACAATTTTCCTTTATCTATGTTAATCGGTCAACCTCTCACCACTAAAGCATATTTGGTTGATACTTCCATGTTCTTCCTTCTCTTTTCTTTTGAAAGTAGAGATGCAACCACATATTATAGCACTAATGTGGTTTTATTACTCCCTATAGCCATGACTAAGCTATCCCAGTAGTCTGGTAAAGAACATAATAGGATAATACATTTCTCCTCCTCAGTGATTTCAATATCCACAGAAGATAATTGACTTATAATGGCATTAAACGCATGTAAATGCTTAGTCATCGAACTTCCCTCACTCATCCTTAGAAGAATCAATTTTTTTCTAAGAAACAAATTATTTACAAGGGATTTCGACTGGTACAAGCTCTCTAACTTGTCCCATATTTTCTTGGTTGAATCTTCACCTGAGACATTCAGAAGTACAGGATCTGCAAGACAAATTCGAATCATACTCCTTGCTCTTCTCTCAAGTTTCTCCCATTCTTTTGTCGACACACCTATTGGCATGGTACCTAGACAAAATATTGTCCATTGTTCTTGATCTACAAGGAGATATTCAATTTTAAGCTTCCAAAGCTCAAATTCTGGCCATTGAATTTTTCAATCTCTATTCTTGAGTTGCTCTCCATACTTTAACACAATCTTTAAAGATTTCAGACTTACGACTCTTACTGAACCTAGGGTTTAGCTCAGATCCAAGGTTGTTAAACCAATCTCTAATACCACATGTTAGGAAATGAGGAACACTTACACATTAAACCTAGCAGAAGAGAGGAAGAAAAATTTAATCAAGAAAGTAAATGACAAAGCAAACACACAGTACACAGATATTTTACCCTGGAAACCCAAACCGGGAAAATTGGCATTCCTTGAGCCTTCTCCTCTCTTGTTGTCTCATTCATTTAGAATAAAATGTTACATTTATAACCTTGGTCCACACCTAAGACACAATCGACATCATACCTTCTTGTTTTACACAAGAATAACGCTATATCCATTTCGAATTGCATCTGCATGACCATCAACCTCTACGATCTCATCACCTATTGTCGATTAACCATTAACTCTCTTACACCATTACAACACACCTTCTTTATGGGATTTATAGTAGGCAAAACCCTAAAGAAAAGTTTCCCAAAAACAGTTACAAATCCACGTAGATCATTGGCTACAAATACCACAAATCTCGGGATTTTGTTGCAGTCAACTACCAAGTCATATTACTAGTCGACTGTCGGTCGGCCTTCATTTGGTCTTTAGCCGGTTTCCACACACCCACCTATCAACCTCTTGTTGGTTGACCTATTTGACTTGTTTTTTATGTCTTCGATTTCAAATTTAATCTATCAAACCACCTCAACGTTTGACTTTTTGTTGATTCCTTCGACTTCAACTATCAGTTGATCCACCTCGACTAGACTTTCAATGAAAATAATATAACAACCCAACAATTTCTGCCACAACCCCAACATTGCATAGGTTGTTGACATGAATTTTCTTCCATTGTTTCCGACATTCTATGCTCATGAAGGTCCGTTTGTCCTTGCATAGTATTTTTGAAAAATGGTGGCTTAGCTCCCTTCTTCCTTTGTTCCACCTTACTTTTCATCTTGTCTTCCCAAATGTTTTGGAAAGTTGGTATTCCCCTTTGCTTCTCATTAAGACACTTAGAGTGCCTTATGGTTTCTTCCAATGTATTAGGGTTGTCATATTGTATCTTTTCATTGATAAATGAGCACAACCCACTCAAATATCTTTGACTATTCACACATCCTTAATAAAAGGAAAATAATTCAGCAGTTCTAAAATTCTTCTTTCCTACTCGTCAATTGTCATACTCCCAAGATGGAGTTCAAAGAACTCTTTCATTTTTCTATCATAGTACTGCTTGGTTAAGTATTTCTTTTGGAAATACCTCTTGAACTCTCTCCAGGTCACTTTCTTCTCATCAATGTGTTGCACTTGCACATACTAATCCCACCGCATTGATGATTTTCCCTTTAACTGATAGATAGCAATTATTCCTTCTGCCTGCATAGAATAGTTATGCAGCTGGAAGTACTTTCTCATACCCAACAACCAGGTCTCTACATATTCATCCTTCTTTTTCTCATCATCAAAGGTAGGAGGCTTAATTTTATTCATTTCCCCTTGTAGCTCGTCCACCCCAATCCTTCTCTTATGCTTTCTGATAGGAGATGGACTTGAGCTACTACGTGATTTCCTAAAAGAATGCTTACCAACACCTATTTCTTCTCTTCTTTTCTCATCATGAGACCTGTGAATTCTTGATCTACTCAACTCTGTCTCCTTCTCCATTTTATTTTCTATTCTATCCAAACTTTTCATCAATTTGACATTGAAGCCATCTTGTTGCGCCTTGGCTTATGTACCATCAACACCCAAACCAACATACAGATCCCCAAATTCATAATCGGGACTATAAATCCTCCACGCATATTCCATATTTTAACCTTCTGCATTGACTGTGTCCTTCTCTATTCGTTGATAATTCTACAAAATCTATAGAAAACAATATTTGTTAGGTGGTTTCATGAAACAACTACATGAAAACTTTGCACCATTTTGTTAGAATCATTCTCTTGGATTTCTTGGATGATTTTAACATTCCAAACTCATGTGTGCACACCTGCACATCATTGTTCTTGTGCACATCATTGTTCTTGTGTGCATCACAACTCTATACTAGGCACCAATGTTTTTTCGTGCAACTAACTTTGCATTATGTGACACCAATTCCTAGTGCACACATCTATTCATGTTAATTTCTAGCCCATACAAGTCCAGTGTTGAACCAATAGTTCTGATACCAATCTATAATGTACTCAGTCACCCACTGAGTCTCGTTACCTTACACATGCTCTGATACCAATCTGTAACATCCCCAACCACCTAGGTTGGGCCATGCTACTCCATAAAACACTCTGACAAAGTTATGATACCCCTTTGTAACATACCCAGTCACCCAGGTTGGGCCACATCACACAACCTCAACTTTAGGAGCACTAAGTCAACCAAATTGTAACATTCACAACATATCACTGACCGATTTTACTCTAGAAGTACACTGCACAGAATCTACTCTAAACACAATCTGCACAGTATCTCTTGAAATAACACACTCATCCCAAACCTGAGGCATGCCACGTAACTGATAATAGTGGAACCAACATTCTCTTTTCATTTCAAACTTAAGTAGTGGAAATAACTCAAAATCGTGCACACCAATTTTGCACACTAGCATTCAGATCACACAGTGCAACTGCGCACACAACCTTCTAAGTGTCATGCATCAACTCATATTTCACACAAATTCCAGCCTCTCGATACACACAAGATACTATCATGCACACCCGGTCACTCCATCCTCTTCTTGCAATACTCATAACCAATTTTACCAGATTATACTAGCGAGAAAGGCTATCATCCACTGACATTATTTATGCACAGCTACAAATAGAAGCTATAAGCACTATACTTACATGAGCATGCAGCAATTAAGAAAATAACAACAAATACTTACATGCAACACATCCAAGAATTTAACCCATGTCATACATTGACAAATATGCATGTAGTAAACAAGACAAGTATATAAAGAACACTTATATTTTATAAAAGTCACCAATTGTGGCCTTGACTCAGATGTTCCTCCCATCCATAGACGTGGTTTCTCATAATCTTTCAGCAACAGGTCACCCCTGAGCTGGGGCACAACTCCACCAGGGAAAAAGGGTTCCTAACAACAAATATGTTCTGAAACTTAACAGAATTTCCCAGTCCTAAGCACCCATTGTTGCAACTATTCCACAGTCCCTCATTCCCCACACACCTGTCACACCCAAGGACATGTTCCTCTTCTCTGCACAATAGTCCTTCAGTTTCCCCACTTCCCTTCCTAGGGATACTAACAACAGGCCGAACAGGAAGTCTCTAAGCCCTACGACTAATTCCAAGTGCACCAAAAAACAAATCTCAACAATACTCTCACCTGGAGAGTATGCTCACGGGTCTGAAAACCACTCCATGATAGTTAGTCCCTCACCCAAAGAGACTTCTCACGGCCTGTCCACCCAACTCTTCGACAATATCTCTGATTACAACACCACAACTCCTAACAAGCTTCTCTATGCAGATAAGGTAATAATCGGGTTTTCCATACAGTCTGACCCCCTTCTGCACATGAGAGATTGAAACATCAAATAATAATCATAATAATTCAATAATACTAATGCCCAAAATAAATTAGGATAAAATAATTGACATTATACTTTTCCTATAAATATTATAAAATATTCCCCAAGACTTACGACTCGCCCCCCTTTTCCATGTTTTGGTGTAGGACCCCCATCTCTTTTCGTCTGAGTTAGTCAACGTGCAATGATGCAATATTGTATTAATAATCATGTTTATATTTACATGGATAGGCACACTGGCCTTTCTGTGTCCAGGCTCACCAACCTCATAATCACACAAGCTTTCTGGCATTAATACGTAAACGGTCATTCTTGTGCACTAACCTAAATGCACGCAACATAGTGCAACATGAGCACTTACTTAGGTGCATACAACACATAGACTATGCACACCTTGTCTTTGTTAACACTTCTATGTGCACTACTCTGATGCGCGCAACACCAAAATCCAGGTGTCAATGGCTCACTAGCTTAAATGTACATTACATTTACACTTGGTACCAATCGGCTTACCAACCTATATGTACAATTACAAAGGGTTTTGGATCGGGGACATTACATAGGCAACATCGTTGGATCTTTAATCAAGATATCTAAGATCACGAAGATGGCCAAATATACTTTGTATGCTTGGATCTTCATCTACATGAACGTGGAAGAATCCCTCCTGGAGGCAGTGACAATGTCGTACCAAGATAACAAATGGAGCCAAACATTGGATTATGAACATATCGCTTTCATATGTCGAAATTTTCATTTTCATGGTCATGTGTTCAAATATTTCCCTTTAAATATAAAGCAGGATACTCCCAAATCCCAAGAAGAAATGGATGCAGAAGGATTCACCAAGCTCCAAGGGAAGCAAAGGGTTGGACGAAGACCTGGGAAAATAGCAGCGAAGGAAGAAGATAATACCAAGAATATATTTAAATCCCTAGAGGACAATAGCAAAGGAGCTCTAGACAAAATCCCAGAGGATGAAAAGAAAAAGGAAACGTGGGCAGAAGAAACAATGGAAAAACATCGGAGACCAGATCTAAAAGGTAAACCCGAAGAAAAGAAAGAAACAAAACTAGAGATGCAAGACCGGTAAAATCAAGAGTCAGATCAAGGAGAGTAATTCAAAGAAGAAGGAACCTAGGAAATGGAAATGGAAAAAGTGGAAATAAATCTAGAAGCCTTTAGGAAATACCATGGGGAACAAGAAATAAAATAAATGACCATAGGACAAATCAAACACCTTCATCAGAAAACACATGAATTCAAGGTTAAAGAGATCGGACTGGGCATTTTAGCAGGAACTTTAGGAAGTATGGGGTTAAACACTAATCCTCTTAAGAATCTGAAGAAAACCCCAAATGAAGAGAAGAAGAGGGGGAGAAAACCGTATAGACAAGTCATAGAAGAAACAAGGGCCCATTTAGTGGACTCGGGACAAGTGATAAGCCTTCAAAAAATATATTTCCAATCCCAAACAAAGTAATATAATGAAGCTCATCTCATGGTATGTGAGAGGATTGAATGCCCCATCCAAACACAGAATGATAAAAAAATAATTATGCGGGGAAAAGCAGAGGTTGTCCTAATTCAGGAAACCAAATGCGATAAGGAGACAATGGTCAAAATAGCTAAGAAAATTTGGAAAAATTGTGAAGTAGAAGTGGTAGATTCGGAAGGAGTTTCATGCAGATTAGTCATCTTGTGGGATCCCGTGAAGTGGTGATTGGAGTTGTTCTTTGTTGTCCCTTGACCAAGTTTTGGGATATTCTTGGTCATGTTGACCTATTTTGGGACTTCGACAACTTGTCGAAGGAGGAGCAGAAGACGAAGCGGAGATCACAGGATCTCGGCCCCTTTTTGGGTCCTTTTTGGGATGTGGGAATATGTAACGGGAATGGGACATCGGCCCATGGGTTTACCCATTTTTAGGCCTATTTTGTATATATAAATAGATGCTTAGGCTAGATAGAAGTAGTGGTGCATCTATGTGATGTGAATGTATGCTAAGTGCAAGTAGAGTCTGTAAGTGCTTTGTGCATGATTGCAAGAGACTTGCAGAGCTAAGTGCAAGTCTGTGTAGCAGATTGTGGAAGGATTTTTGTTGTAACATAAGGAAGAAGGATCTAGTGAGTTGTGAAGATCTTATGTCCTGTGTAGAGCAAGGGTTTTGAGGCTCTGTGCTTGTAACCAATTGACTGAAGACAATAAAGAAGAAGAGTTGGTGGTCATAGCCCCAGGGTGAGGGTGAACCACGTAAACATTTTGTTATGTTGCTTTGTGCTTTGTGCTTTGTCTTGATGTGTTCACATGTTATTTTCTAAGTGATTTGATGTATTTATATAGATCTACTTATGCTTTGTGCTTATTATATGTGAGAATGTTAGATCTGATCTATATGGATATGCTTAGTGCTTGATCTACTCGATATGATCTATTTACTTATGTTAAGTGCTTAAATACATTAGATTAATGTGAATGATGTGAAGCTATGTTTTATCAACGAAGTGGATATTGATTGCATATTGAGGAATTGACGGTGCTAAGTGCTTTATTAAGTATTATAATCACATATCTGTGTCCGAGCTAAGGTTGCAGACACCTGAGTCTTGCAACCACCCCTGCCTCTACCTCGGGCAAGACTTCATCTACTTCACAGGTGTTGCCGAAAGGGTCGGTAGTTAGGGATTTGTTGGTGCGTTGTTGTAGTGTTGAACCTTGGGTCTGCCCCTATGGCAACAAATGGTTCTATTGTCGGGACTGAAATTGTGATTGCTGGGAACTGAGAAAGAAGAAGCTTTGTGCAAAGATTCGACCTGAGATTGTGAAAGATCTGTGTGTAGATTTGTGTCCTAGTGTGCAGTATCTTACTCAATTTATAAATCTATGTTCTAAATAAAGAAGCCTGATCTGAAGAAAGGAGGTTGGATCTGAAGGAAAAAAGAAAGATCTGAAAGCTTTGTGCTCTAAGAAAGGCAAAAGTGAGAATTTCTGATTAAAAGAGGTAAAATCTGCAAGCTCTGTGTTCTGATAAAGGTAATAATAGTGAAAAGTTTTTAGATCTGGAAGCTTTATGCTTTGCAAAAGTAATATAAGTGGAAATTTTTGTTTCTAAAGTATGGATCTAGGTATGTTTGATAGGTTTTGTCCTAGCTTGAAAACTAGGGCACTAATAGATGAAAAAAGGCTTGATATGAGTAGATCTGATAAGAATAGTAAAAGATATGTTATACCTATGCATAGAAAGAATGTTTGGACTAACAAATGGATGCAGGATCCTAGAAAGAATTTTTTTCAGGTTATCTACCATGATCCTAGTGCGCAGTACCGGAAAGGTCGGGGATCATTTAAAAGAAAGAGAGGATTTAACCCTATGTTATAGTTGTAGAAGACCAGGACATCTTGCTAAGGAATGCCCTGGGAAAAGACTTGGTTGTCTTTGTTGTAAAGCTATGGACCATGAAGTGTTGGATTTCCCTAGAATGATTGCTAAGCTGGAAGAAATGAATCTGAATAAAGAAAACCCTAAGGCAGATCTAGGAATGGTAGAACCCCGGAAAGAATCAAGGAAAGTATTGTTAAAGATGAAAGAAACCCTGAATGACCACCGACATGTCATCTTATCAGAGATATTCAAGGAAAAAGAATGCATTGAAGTAAGAATAGGAGACTTCGACATTGTTGTATTTTGGATGAAGAAACACAGGTGAATATCATGACAGAAAGAACCTGGGAAGCCTGTTATGATCCCTTCATTAGGAGGAATAGGACTATTCAGAGGAAAGTTGATAAACCTATGTGGGAAGCTCACTCGCATACCTATGAATGCTAATGGAACTTTGACAGAAGAAGACTTTGAGATTATTAAATTTATTGAAAACAGCGCCTCGTTTACCATGTTACTAGGAAAACCTTGGATTGATAGAGATCAAGCTAGATGAAAGGAAGAAGAAGAAGTTTTGGAGCAAAAGAAGCAAGAGTTAAAAGATTTCATGACCAGAAGGATCGCACACTTAATTGAAGAACAAGAGAGCAGATCAAAGCTATTTAACACTAGCAACCCATATGTCGAAGCTGAAAGAACATTAGAAGACCCACAGAAGACCGAAGTACCTACCCCAGATAAAGACGAAGTATTATCCAGGAATCCTAGGGAAGAATCTCAACATCGCGAAGTAACTATGACAAAAGAAGATAATAATTAGAATGGAAAAATGAATACCGAGACGAAGCTCACTGGAAAAAAGGCTAGAAAGTTAAGTAAGAAGAGAGCTAAGATTGAAAAGTTGCAGAAGCTCCAAAGGGAACTTCGTAGATAGAAAAATTGCAAAATGGGAGCTTCATCGGGATATCAAAACAGTGACACATGGCACTTCGCCATGACGAAGTAATATAGTCGTTGGGGACATTATAATCATTCGATTGATGCTCCAAATGGGAAGAAAGGCAATTATGGTTCGTCATCAAACCATTGGAATGTTCCATAATGGACCGAACAAGAGTTAATGGAGGCTCATACCCATTGCAAGCGAACTGTTGTCAAGTTCCCTATTTATCCCATCGCGCCATGCACCGAGAACACTTTTGCCAATGGAGAATTCGAGCCCGCAAACTAAGTCGAGTTTATACAGTGATCATCGCACTCTTGCTCTCTATATTAGTATTGTGTCTAAGTTGTTCCCCAAACCCGCGATTGTTCACCCCGATTGCGTATGTTGGAAGAATTGAGTGCCACAGAGAAAGTTGTTGAAGAATTTTTGATCGACTTGGTGACTGAGAAAGTCATGTCGATTTTTGAAGGTATCCAGGCTTCATCCACAAGAACAGTGCAAGCGTCTCCGTCCACTGCTTGAGCCAGACCATCCCGACTAGTCGATGAAAAGTGAACCAAGCACAGAGATGATCTCACGAATGCTAAGTTGATTCTGATCATTTTACCCTCCTATCTACCACTTCTGAGTGGCGCAATCAATCAAGACAGTGCGCCCAGAGAATTTGAGTACACTTTGGTCACTGTGTACCTCCCGAAAGGGATACGCGCAGTTCGCACAGACCAAGAAAAGATTGCAGCCTTGAATTTTAGCGACTTCAACCTCGGTGACAGGAAGGTCTACAACATGCTCTCCCCACATAAGTACCTGACCATAGAAAAGGGAAAGAATTTGAAGATAGTTCCCCAGTCATGGACTATGAACCTTGCGCAGTCCACACTACTCAATGTCATGAAGATTCCTCACTTCGGAAGGCACCAAGAAGTGAATGCATGCGTCAAGATGTTGTTGTCCTATTACCATGGTGGATACTTTTGGTTAAACCATCGTATAAAAGTGGATCTGACATTGATAAATCGGATCACTGGGCTTAGCATGTAGAGACCCGACCCACAAGATTTCTATCCTGGAAAGGCCATGGACCATGCTCTCACACAAATGATAAAGGACACTTACAGAGATGTTGAGAAGGGAACGTGATGCTACAAGTTAGCTTCTATCTAGAGCGGTGCAGTGCGCCTAGCCTGTCAATTGATCGCAGGAAATTTTTTCTGCAAGAACCGACCCACCCAAGTGACTGATCTTGTAGTCAACCTCGTAGGAAAGTGCACGGAGGGCCTACAAATGAATTGGGTGAAGTACCTGGTGAACCAGTTGGAACTGGACTGCATGGAAGCGCAACATCAAGGATATGAGTTCCACTTCAGTTGGCTTCTAATCTTGATCGCTTTCATCACATGGGAGATGCCGGAAGGTGTGACCTTCTCGGACATCGAGCCCTTTGAACCTCTGGCCACAAAGTTTAGTACACTGTGGTATTCCAATGACATGAACAAGCAATGGAAGTAAAATGTCGTGTTCCATACCTATTACAACCAATTGAAGACAACCATCCAGTCCGAGCCTCGCATCACACCGAATACTCTCCACAAGTTTCGGCCTTTAATGAAATTCAGCGTGGACCGCCATTTCATTTATATTTCAGCGTGCGCTGATGAGCACCAGCAGCAAATTCAGTCTTACTACAAGTTGAATGAGGAGGACTTAGAAGAGATTACTAAAGACTGGTCGACGGACCTCCTCATTCCAGCAGACCCTATGGATATGTCCGACATTGACAGTCCAGAAGCAGCGCATGATACACCTAGACCCAGCAAGACAAAGAAGAATGAAGAAGCCCAAGACGTAAGCAGTACCTCAACAAAGATTGCTTCCATCTCACCTGAGCAAGGAGGAGATGGTGGAGAGATATATGGCGCAAAAGTTGAACAGAAGAAAGGCGAGGTTACACCGCCTAGAAATGAAGAGGATCCCTCGAAGAAAAGGAAGGTTTCCCCACCAAAGCCTTCTTCTCGGAAGAAATCGAAAGCCTCTATGACCAAAATGCAGACTACTCTCACCTCAGATGACTTTGATTTCATTGTAGTAGCACTGAACAATGCTTCGTTGGAGATAGCAGAGAAGAAAGAGGCTCAGCAGGAGGATATATACAATTAAATTAAGGTTGAACTTCAAGGGGTGCAACAGGCACTACAGTCCAGCCGCGCAGTTTCCACTACGCCTCTACCATTGGAAACACCAAAACTGTGAGATGAGTCAGCTCAACTCCACTGAATTGTTGATACAGTCGAAGCTCACCTTCGACAAGCACAGGAGGAAATAGTGCAAGCCACCCAGGCTTTAGCACAAGTATAGGGAGACCTTTTAGAGCAATGCAGTACTACAGAACGGGAAAAGCTCGCTCTCCAAGCAAAGTGGGATGAAGAAAAAGTCCAACTACAGAAAGAAAAGGAACAGTTGCTCATGGAGCAACTTGAATTAAAGGAAAGGGTCAACATAGCACTTCGCTCTGTGACAGTTATAGAAGTAAAGGTTGAAGAAAGAGTCCCACAATAGGTGGCACAACTTGAAGAAGTAATTCAGCAACTACAGCAACACATAGCAGATTTGGAGCTACGCGTAGTGCTCGAGACCTCGCAAGATGTAAGAGACCAAAGGGAAGCAACCGCCAGGAGCGCAGTTGAGAGACTGAAGGCTCTTGTTAGGGACTGCAAGCAGTTGAGTAATTGTAGCACCCAAACATATGAGAATCTCGGTGAGAATTCAGAATTGCAGGCACTGGAGTCGTAGCTCTAGGAAGCGAAGCAGCACACAGACACACTACAGGTGTAGCTGAAGTCCCTGTCAGTTGTCAATATAATGAAGAGATCTCAAGAGAAACGCATCGTCCAGCATTAGATCCATACGATCCAGAGAAAATTTATGGAAGTAACTCAATGGCTCCAACTTGTGCAAGATAAGGCATGACAATTGTTCAAAGAGGTTGAAAGCGGAGGAGCAGAGCTAGAACAGGTTGTCACCACAACAGAACAACTCCTAGAAGGGCCAGTGAATGACACAGTGATCTAGGAGTTCGTCGAGCAAGAGACCATAGCAAAGCAGCAAGTCGAAGCAGCTCGAGCCAAACTCGAGGCGTTCGAAGCAAAATTGATCATACTAGAGTGACTCGGGACGAGTCACAGGTGAGTGTTGGGGGCTTGTTGGCCCTTGACCAAGTTTTGGGAGATTCTTGGTCATGTTGACCTATTTTGGGACTTCAATAGCCTGTCGAAGGAGGAGTAGAAGATGAAGCAGAGATCACGGTCCCTTTTTGGGTCCTTTTTGGGAAGTGGGAATATGTAATGGGAATGGGACATCGGCCCATGGGTTTACCCATGTTTAGGCCTATTTTGTATATATAAATAGATTCTTAGGCTAGATAGAAGTAGTGGTGCATCTATGTAATGTGAATGTATGCTAAGTGCAAGTAGAGTCTGTAAGTTCTTTGTGCATGACTGTAAGAGACTTGCAGAGCTAAGTGTAGGTCCTTGTAGCAGATTGTGGAGGCTTTGTGCTGTAACGCAAGGAAGAAGGATCTAGCGAGTTGTGCAGATCTTCTGTCCTATGCGGAGTAAGGGTTTTGAGGCTCTGTTCTTGTAACTAATTGAATGAATACAATAAAGAATAAGAGTTGGTGTATGTAGCCCCAGGGTGGGGGTGAACCACGTAAACACTATGTTATGTTGCTTTGTGCTTTGTCTTGATGTGTTCACACGTTATTTGCTAAGTGCTTTGATGTATTTAGATAGATCTACTTATGCTTAGTGCTTGATCTTCTCGATCTAATCTATTTACTTATGCTAATTTCTTAAATAAATTATATTAGTGTGAATGTTGTGAAGCTCTGTTTTATCAACGAAGTGGATATTGATTGTATATTGAGGGACTGATTGTGCTAAGTTCTTTATTAAGTATTATAATCACATATATGTGTCCCAGCTAAGGTTGCAGACACCTAAGTCTTGCAACCACCCCTGCCTCTACCTCGGGTGAGACTTCATCTACTTCACAGGTGTTTCCGAAAGGGCTGGTAGTTAGGGATTTGTTGGTGCGTTGTTGTAGTGTTGAACCCTGGGTCTGCCCCTGTGCCAACATTCTCCATTATCCCATGAATATTAACGATGAATTTGGCAGAGATTGGATCCCAATCTGAGGGATTCATCTCTAATGCCTATGGAACGTTAACGCCCCAGATCATGCAAGGTTTCCTAGATTCCCTTAATCATCTTGGAGCCTTTTTCCATGGCCAAAGCTGGGTCATTGGGGGTGACTTTAATATCATCACATCCCTCCTTGAGAAAAAAGGAGGAATTAGAAGACTGGAAGGTGAGAGTGAATCGTTTCGAGACTGGATAGATAAATTTAGATTAATTGACATACAAACAAGCAATGGCTTGTTCACTTGGAGCAATAGAAGAAGATCATATAAATGTATCTCAGTTAGGATCGATAGATGATTGACCTCTGAAGCAATGTTTCAAGACCAAAACGATATCTCGAAGGAGGTCCTTCCTTTTTATGGTTCGGATTATTGGTCAGTCAACCTATCTCGGAAGGCGAAAGTGACCCCCAAGCCAAAGCCATTCCATTTTGAAAAGTTATGGATGGACCATATGGATTTTATGCAAAACATTGAACTTGGTGGTAAGAAAACACAAACTTGTATGGCACCAAGATCTATCAATTTTAATAGAATCTCAAACACATCAAGTTATGTATTAAGAAATGGAACAAGGAAGTATTTGGCAACATTTTTTAGGAAAAAAGGTGCATGGAGATAAATACAACATTAATCCAATTGGAATTTATTTTTGGTAGGACAAATGAGGATACAAGGAGTAGGGAGGAGCAACTTCAGTTGGAGCTGGACAAAATGGATAAACAAGAAGAAGTTCTATGGCAACAAAAATTGAGAGTAAGTTGGCTGAAAGAGGGAGATAGGAACTCGAAGTTTTTTCATAATTCTTTGTTGCAGCATAGGAACCAAAATAGGATAAATTCCTTGTCTAAGGCCTCCAGAGAGCGAGTGGATACATTTGAAGATATTGAAAATGAATTGGTAAATCACTTTCAACATCTTCTAACTAAACCAATAGGAGATAGAGAAGTAGCTACTCAAAAGATAATTGGAAGTGTTCAATTATTAATTACTCATGAGAATAATCATGTCTTGATGAGCCCAACAACTATGGAAGAAGTAGAAAATACCATGGAAGAGATGGCTTTAGGGAAAGCTCTTGGACTGAATGGGTTCACAACTAATTTTTTTCACAAGTGTTGGAAGATAATAGGGAAAGATATATGGGAAGTGGTGGAAAAGTCCATATCTTCTGAGTCCATGCTTAAATCCATCAATGTTACCTTCATAGCCTTAATCTCGAAGGAAAAGGAGGCTAACAAAGCTGATAAATTCAGACTAATAGATTTATGCAATGTAATTTAAAAGATTGTTTCTAAAATCGTCGCTAATAGACTCAAACTTTTGCTCAAAAATATCATTTCTCTGGAGATGGGGGGTTTGTTGAAGGGAATCAAAATCTTATGGTATAAGTGTTGTTCATGAAATTGTGCACTCGATGTAGACATCCAAGAAGGAATTTATGTTAATAAAATTGGATATGTCAAAGGATTATGATTGTATTAGCTATAGGTTCCTCCAGAAAATGTTGGAGGCCTTTGGGTTTGGAGAGGAGTGGATTCAATGGATTATGGGCCTCATTTCCCCTTCCTTCTTTTCAATCTTAGTTAATGGATCCCCCTCCAAAACCTTTAATCCTTGGAGGGGTATTAGACAGGGATATTCCATGTCCCCCTACCTCCATATAATTTTAGTGAATGGTCTAGGGAGACTTATCCATAATGCTCTGTCGGAAAAGAAATTATAAGGGATAAATCTCTAGACATGTATTGACCTTGTTTCTCACCTATAGTTTGTAGATGAAAACCTCCTTATGGGAGATCCAACTGTAAAGGAAGCCAAAGATAGAAAAACCCTTATTGACACTTACAAGGAAGCCTCAGGCATGATCATAAACTTGGCTAAGTCTCAAATCTTTTTCTTTAATACTCGTTTAGTAGTCCAAAGAAACATAGCCACGATATTGGGATGTCAATGAGCCTAGCTCCCTTCTAAATATTTGGGATCCCCATTGTTAGACAAAACCATTTGAAATTCCTTTTGGCAAGAGCTATTGGAGAAATTAGAAGCTAAGCTGGCCAAATGGACCCATCGTTATCTCACACTCCTGGGAAGGATCATGATAATAAAATCAGTTCTATGTTCTATGCCCCTATATCTCTTCTTGGTTCTGTTCGCTCCCAAATGGGTTCTAAAAAATATTAGAAACCTTCAAAGGACCTTCCTTTGGTGGGGAGCCACCAAAGAAAAAAAGTGGGCCCTAGTAGCTTGGGATAAGTTATGTGGGCCAAAATCCCATGGTGGAGTGGGCATCAAAGACCCTTTATAGGCAGGGCAAGGCTTAGCAACTAAACTTTGGTGTCATTGGGTTAAACATCCAGACGCTCTATGGGAACTAATTTAGAATATAAATTACGCTTCGGAGATAGAAAAACAAAAACTGATTAGGATGGAAGGTACCAGAATAGGCTCCCTCATCTGGAAAAATTCTTGCCAAAATAGAGAGTTAGTCCAGAGAGAAAGCCTCTGGGAGGTTCACGATGGCAGGTTGACCCTTTTTTGGGAGCATGCATGGGAACAATTGCCTACCATGTCTAAAATAGAAAGTTTAGATCGAACAGGAACAACAATGAAGGATCAAGGGTTGAATCATGTTCACCAGTACTGGAGAGAGAGAGGTAATCCTCAGAGGAGGAGACAGAAAGATTCTGGAGAAAGCTAACAGAATGACCAATTGACTTGAAAAATGAAGATAAAGAGTTTATAGAAGAGGAGATAATGCGTCGACAAATTAGAGTCAGAAACAGCCTAGATATTTTACATTGGGGGAACAAAAGGAAGGAAATTTTAAAGTCAAAAATGTGTTCCTCCTGTTAGTAGGATTTTCAGAAGCAAAATGGAAGAGAGATTAGAAACGTATCTGGAAACTTGGGATATGACCAAAAATCAGGACCTTTCTATGGTTGGATCTGAAGATAAAAGTGTTAACTTAGGATAAACTTTGTAAGCGAGGATATGAAGGCCCATCCATATGCTTTCTCTGTAGAGAGGACGAAGAATATCTAACTCGTATTCTTTGTAAATGTCGATAAGTGGCATTCATATGGGTCAAAGGTGTTGAGACCTTTTGTTGATCCAGGAGGATCCAAGAATGCTCATAGAGGTCTAGGAGGATCTAGAACACTCATAGAGGTCCAGGAGGATCCATAAAATCTCAACATTTGACTATCTCAAATGCTCTTGAAAACTACATCATTGCGTAGATCTCGGCAATAGCTTTCCAACGGCGTCAAAATCACCTCAAACTAAGCTCATATGAAAAAGTTATAGTCGGTCAAAGTTTAGATCAAACAGGGAAAGAGTCAAAGTCAAGGTGACACGTGTCACCACTAGAAGGGTGACATGTGTCCTCTCTGTATAGTAGGATGACATTAGCATGACATAGAGTGATGTCAGCAAGGTGATGTGGCAGCACAACAACATGCCACATGTCACCTGAAAATGGACTTTTCAGGGGTCCATTTGGACCAATAAAATTTGACACGTGTCATACATACGATGATGTGTCATCCATAAAATGATGTGTCATTTGTATGATGATGTGGCAAGGTACAATAGGTAGACAGGTGGACCAATGGGCGACTAACAAGTGGCAGTTCGTAAGTATAGGTGGTAGACAGGTCATCACCGACGTGGCATGGGTCGTACAGTTGACCAATGATAAGCCGCCATGTGGGCTAGTCAAATGGCACCATGTGGCACCTTCTATAAGGCCAAGATTCCCTGGGGATCAAAAAATATGCCCCAAGGGGGGGCGGATCGAATGCATATGGTTTTAACCATATAACAAACATACTATAAATAGGAGTCTGCGGAGCTTGAACCCCGGACCTCCTATTATATCCAACGACTTAACAAAACTCCACTAACCAACATTCCACCAACTTTAGTTGGTTACAACTACACAATAAATAATATTTAAAGTGGTAGTGTGGAATCTGGACAGAGGTTAGGATTTGGTTCCAACCTAAGGCCTATATATGGGCACAGTTCCGAAGGAGATTGACACACATCCCAATGATGGCGCAGAGCCCAATGTTGGCATAGAGCCTGAGGATGTATAGACGCATTGTATTGAGTGCAGAGAGAAGCTAAGTTTATGTGTTGTCTCGATTTGCATCTCAAGAGGTACTTTGTCCAAACATAGTCAACTTTATACTAATGTTTCTCATTTTTCTGAGAGGAGTTCAATGGTGATGTTATTTTTTGTGCTAAGAGGTCATTTGTAAAAGTCTTAGTCCATATTGTCATTAACAAGTGCCATAGTGCATCATTTGGCATGTAAAGAGGGTGAAATTGAGAAAGTACAGAATATAGTCGACTTTATACTCATTTTTCTCATAATTTCGCAAGGAATTCAATGGTAAACTCTATATTTGAGTTTGAGCAGTAAAATTGGAGAGTAACTTCAAAATTGTCTTTGTAATTCCATATTGTAACGTAATTTGACGTTTTGAGATTATGAGAAGTAGTCTCACTGTTTGAAGGGAACTTGGGAATGAAGTAAAATATGTCATCAATATTGTATAACTTGAGTTCTTTTATTTTTTGTTGTGTTTTCTCATAATTCTTCAAATTAATCATCAGTTTATGAGATTTTGGATAAGCACAACATCATTTTTCTGCAAATCACCACAATATGATCAAGAATTATTTTGAATCGGGTTAGATGTTATATGTATATTTTAAAGAAATAAGTGTGTCTAAGGATTTTCGGATCAAGTGGTATTAGAGCTAGTTTTGACGTGTATTTGCAAGTTGTTGATGTGGCGAGGTCCAAGACTTAAGTTGGTGAAGGTTTTGAAGACTCTTGTTGACAGGAAAAAATGAGTAAATATCTCATGAATCTAAGGCTACAGAAGAACATTACCTGACATAATTAGAATGAGAATTATGAATTAAGGATGAAACTGCAAACTCTCAACGAAGAGAAGCAGAAGTTGCAAGATTGGTTGATATGTCATGAGGAATTGCATAGAGGTATCTTTCATGAGTTGGAAAGGAAATTGCATACCAAGGATCGAGTATTAGCACCATTAGTATCAATCCATGAATACTGACAAGTAGAGAATGTAAAGCCTCTAATGCAAGAGAAACTAACTCCTTCAAAGGGCATGATGGAGAAGGATGATTCTTCATATTATTCTTTTTCCCATCAAGATGGAGAATGCTCGAGGATGGTTGAAGCAAGGAGAACTTCATATGAAGAGGTCCTTCATAAGAAATTAGTCTTACCTTCTAGTCCAGAGAAAGGTAATATATGTAAGACATCTCCAAAGAAAGATGTACATTCTAAAGAGGGAATGAAGACGTTTCCTACTAGTAAATGGTCTATGTATCCAAGTGCTTATTGTGGAACTAGTAAGCAATTAATATGGATAAATGTTGAAGAAGACATCCCATGCAAGAAATTACGTCCAAGAAGAAGGTTAAAGGTAAAGGTCATTTCTCAAAACAAAGGAAAAGGGGGAATGACAAGAAGGGATCATGGTTCCAAGAAGGGAACAAGACACTCTGCTCTTATTGTGGTAAGAGTGGACATCAAATTGAGAAGTTTTGGACACTTTATCCACACTTATGTCTGGAGCAGAAACAGAAATATGTAAAGGAACTTGCAAGAAGACAAGCAACAATCCTAGACGAAGCTAATAGTCTTGTTGAAAGATTTGAGAAAGAATACTTCTTAATGGTTGGTCTTAACATAGTGATATATGAAGACATAAAGGAATGGTTTGTGGATAGTGGCTCATCTCACCACATGACCAAGATGAAATCAGTATTCCTAACGTTCTCATAGATCAACACAGATTGATATGTAGGATCTAGAACTAACACCAAACAAGCAATAAAAGGGTATGGATATGTAAGATTCTAGCTCGAGTCAGGAGGATTTATGGGAATAGAGAATATGTTATATGTTCCATATTTGAAAGTTAATTTACTCTCAATTGTGTCTTTTGAAGATGAAGGATACGCAGTCACAATCCAGAATGGTCAGGTACTTGTGTATTCAAGGGAAGTTACTCAAGACACAACAATAGTGTTTGGTGTTCGCAATGAGAGGTTATATAGGTTACTGGGAAGACCTATAATCTGGTCTAGTGGTTTCTTGGATTCAACATCAGATTCTGCATCAAATTCAATGTCAGATTTAGCATCAGCATCAGAGGCATTGTCAGAGATAGGAATTTGTGAGACTCCTTCCAGTACTAAGGGGAGGATGAGTCCATAAATAAACTATCCATCATTGTAAATATGTATATTTGTAAAATGCAAGATAATATGCAAATGTAGATACCTCCTAAGTCTATTTCTAATGTTGTCTTAGAAGGCTTGTAAGCCACTCATTGTAGATTATAAGAGTGAGAGGAATTCTGTAAAATTTCTATATAGCCACCTTATATGTTGATAAGAGTGAGAGGAATTATGTAAGATAATTTATATATAGCCACCTTATATGTTGTTAAGAGTGAGAAGAATTTTGTAAAAGGATTTCTATATAGCCACCTTACATATTGTTTAAAGTGAGAGGAACCTTGTAAAAGGGTTTCTATATAGTCGCTTTGTTATAGGAGTGAGAGGGATCTTATAAAGATTTCTAAGACTTTGTAAAAAAATATAGACAATTGTATTGTCTTGTTATCAGCTAAAGGACTACATATGGATCAAATTGTCTAAGTCAACATTCTTATTCTGAAGTACCGAAGGTGAAGGAATAGAAGGATGCAGGCAGTTGGAACATGTAGATCGAAAGCATGAAAAGCATCAAAGCTATATAAATCTTTCTAGAGTTGGTAAAGGAGAAATAATATTCTTTGTAATAGGATGCATGCTATAGGAATATTCAATATATTATGTCATGTTCATGTAGATGTATACCTTGAGCAGAAGCAGTTCAGACAATACATATAGAATTATTTTCAAGGCAAGAGAAAGACAACGAACAGGGAATTCATTTAGAGACTCCTACATAATCATCTGCAGTATAGAAATAGAGAGTCCAAAAGGGAAAGGCATATATCATCATTCGACATGGTTTCATATTGGCCAATATAGACTATCTTCAGCAGAAAGGGGATGGGAGCGGATGTTGAAATACAAGATTTGGATTCAAATATTGTAGAGATTCAGTGAGCGGACTTTTGTTATGAAGGAATTTGTGAGCTAGAACTAGAGCTATATGTATATTATCCAGTGCCAAAGATCCAGAGTCAAATCCATATTCCAACGAAGCAGAAAGAAGTTCATTGATCTAATATCTAAGATCTAAGTTCTAAGATGAAGACTTAGTCCCAGAATATTCGGCAAGGTGGAAGAGTGAAGAAGCATCATCATCAGTAACTTACTAGATAAGAGAGTTACAGTAAGATAGAAGAGTGAGTAAGAGTTATCATCACTAAGTTGTTGAAATATTCATACTTTTGGAGGACCAAAATATCTTCAGTGGGAAGGTGTGATCCAGGAGGATCCAGGAACGCTCATAGAGGTCTATGAGGATCTAGAACGCTCACAAAGGTCCAAGAGGATCCATAAAAGATAAAAATTTGACCATCCCAAATGCTCTTGAAAACTACATCGGTGCGTAGTGCTCGTCGATATCTTTCCAACAGCGTAAAAATCACCTCAAACAGAGCTCGTATGCAAAAGTCATAGCTGGTCAAAGTTCAAGTCAAACATGGCAACAGTCAAAGTCAAGGTGAAATGTGTCACCACTGGAAGGGTGACACGTGTCCTCTTTGTACAGCAGGATGATGTCAACATGATGTAGAGTGACATGGCATCACGACAGTGTGCCACATGTCAACTGAAAATGGACTTTTCAAGGGTCCATTTGGACCAATACAATTTTGAAACGTATCATTCTTACAATGACATATCGGATGGTGTGGCAAGGTACAGTAGGAAAATAGGTGGACCAATGGGTGACTGAAAAGTGGCAGTACATATGTACATGTGGAAGACACATCATTATCGATGTGACAAGGGTCATACAGTCAACCAATGACAATATGCCATGTGGGCCAGTCAAATGGCGCCATGTGGCACATTCTAGAAGGCCAAGTTGGCATGGGGATCAAAAAATGTGCGCCATGGGGGGCAGATCGAATGCATATTGTTTTAACTATACAAAAAATATATTATATATAGGATTTTGCAGGGCTTGAACCTCGAACCTTCTATTATATCAAACAACTTAACAAAACTCTGCTAACTAACAATCTACCAACTTTATTTGGTTACAACTACACAATAAATATTATTAAAAGTGGTAGTGTGGAATCTAGACAGAGGTTAGGATTTGGTTCCAACCTAAGGCCTATATATGGGCATGGATCCAAAGGAACTCGAAACACATCCCAATGTTGGTGTAGAGCTCAAATTTTTGCATGGATCCCAAGGATGTACAGATTCATTGCATTGCGTGCAGAGAGAAGTTAAGTTTATGTGTTGTCTTGATTTGCGTGTCAAAAGGTACCTTGTCCAAACATAGTCAAATTTACACTCATTTTTATTGTTTTTCTGAGAGGAGTTCAATGGTGTTGTTATTTTTGTGCTAATGGGTCATTTGTAAAATTCTTAGTCCATATTTCCATTAATGGGCGCCATAGTGCATCGTTTCGTGTGAAAAGAGGGTGAAATTGAGCTAGTCCAGAATATGGTCGACTTTATACTCATTTTTCTCATAATTTTGCAAGGAATTCAATGGTAAACTCTATATTTGAGCTTGAGTAGTGGAATTTGAGAGTGACTTCAAAATTGGCTTTGTAAGTCCATATTGTAATGTAATTTGACATTTTGAGATTATGAGAAACAGTGTCATTGTTTGAAGGGAACTTGGGAATGAAGTAAAATATGTCATCAACATTGTATAAACTGATTTATTTTATTTTCTATTGTGTTATCTCTTAATTATTCAAATTAATCATCAGTTTATGAGATTTTGGATAAGAAGCACAACATCATTTTTCTGCAAATCACCTCAATACAAAATGATATAAGGATCAGGTTAGATGTTATATGTATATTTTAAAGGAATAAGTGTATATAAGGATTTTAGGATCATTTATCACTCTGGTAGAGTAAAAAATGATACTTCACGAACCATCATGGAATGGCCTCGGGACCCTTTCCACAATTCTATCTTAAATAGAGCCTAGGAGATCTTCCTAGGAATTTTTATGTGGAACCTATGGAAAGAACGAAATAGAAGAATATTTAAACAAATTCACTTTCCTATCCAACAAGTTTGGGGGAAAAATCCAAGACAATGTGCAGGAATAAATAGATTCTTGTACCTGGTATAAAGAAGATATAAGCCTCAACGCAGAGGAGGAACTCATCTTCAACGACTGGAGACTCGAGCAAGCATACCACCATGCAAACAAAGCTCCCAATCACAATAGAAATAAATCTATTCAAACTTGGTCACCTCCAAAGGATGGAGTAGTAAAACTAAACTTCTATGGGGCATTGAAAGACAACCTTGGGAGGTTGGGGGCTAAAGGGGTTCTTAGGAATTCAAATGGCATGATTCTAGCCATGATTGCCACTAATTTGGTCCACAATACCAACAATGGGACAGAGCTTGAGGGACTCCTTTGAGGGCTTACCATGGCTAGATCAAAGGGAATAAAGACTTTGGTTACGGAGTCTGATTCTCTCCTAATAATCTTAACTCTCAAGCATCTAATAGATGGTTTAGACCCGGAAAATCTCTCAAAAAATTGGAGACTCTCCTATGGTTGGACTCAAATCATTGAAATAATCACGAGCTTCTCAGTGATCATCCTAGCTCAGGTGAGGAGAAGTGAAAACGCAATGGAATATTTTTTGGCCAACATAGGATTCAAGCATAGAAATCATCTCACCATGTGGACTTTAGGGGACCCCACTAATATTCCCATGTGGAAAGAATCCACAAATATAAGCTTGAGGGACACTAGGCCCCCGGATGGAGTGTCAAACGTCAGGAGCAAGTTCTCCACCTAGAGGCCTAACAAGATGACAGTGCCATCTAGATCGACAAAGGACTTAGAAGAAGAACCATGATGATATCTTCATCATTCACCAGCAGGTCAAGGTACTGATAGAGGGATTATCGAACATCGTATTGATAGTGCCACCCTTAAGAATTGATAAGTATTGCAGTACATGTGGTTACTCGTTGGGACAGATGGTTTCACTCAGTGTCATGGTAGTTGTACGATGGGATATGATCGGAAGAGGAAATAAATGGCGAAGGTGGATGGTAGAGAGCCAAAATTGGAACTCGGAGAGCATAATGAAGAGCAGTTATGGGAATATGCATGGGAGTACTATGATGGCTACAAACTACAGAAGGAAACAAATTCAAGTAGGGAGAGGGGAAGGGATTAAGTATTTCAAGATAAGAAGGATTTTTAATGGCTCACAGTTAGCATTTCTGAGTGAGGTTGATTTCCTCGATTGGAGATCTAAATCTGAAATCCAAAAACTTTGGGACTAGGTCTAGGAATTGAAACATGATAAATTATCCCCATGGTCATTTCCTTTGTTAAGGTTCAAGGGGATATTCTCAATGGGGCATAGAGACACACAGGATACCAGCCAAATCCAACGGTATTGGAAGTGTCAGGCGAGAAAATTTTGGTGGTTGAATCTTCGTTGGCAATCAATTAGCAAGGTAAGCAGGGGGAGAGAAGGTTCTCGACATACTTCGGTTAAGTCTAAAAAGTGGTTTTGAATGGCCCACATTGGTGTGCGAGGAAGTAGTTAAAAAGGTAAGCAATGGGAGGCTTCCTCCTCCCAAGGTCCATCCAACTGTACCAAGGTTGCGAGGGCATCCTAGAGGGTAGGGTCTCATTTCAAGTACATGTTCTTGGATGAGGAAAAGCAAATCATGGTGGAGATTGAAGAAGTTGTCAGGCGTCAACAACACAACATCTCTGATGGATATATTTTTCAATAGGTTAAGGCTTGGGTTAAGGACCCGAAGTATACTAGGACCAGAGAAACAAAGTACTTTCAGCTAGCAGAGACCTATTAGGTTTTTAAAGTGTTGGTAGCACAGAGAGTGGAGAAATCCAGAAATGAAAATGATGCCACCCTCCAGGTTGTCAAGATTCTTTAAGGAAAATTCAAACTCTTTTTTCATTCCTAGTTTGACATAAAATTTAGAGTTAGATTTGAGGAGTAGAACTAGGAGAAGTCCAAGAAAACCTCTAGGGACCCAAGTCCCCCTGGCTCGCGTGATTTCCCCATCTATATTGGCGACGACGAAGATGCAAGTGAGGCAGAAGAGGAATGCAAGAAGTTGGTACATCGATTCGAGCCTCTTGGAAATTCTCGGGTTTGATTTGAATAACTTTTTTCTTCTTTCCTTTTGATGGGGAACCATAGATTAGGAAGACTGGAGCATGCTTTGGCTCTATTTTATAGGCTACTAGGGATTTATAGGCTTCTTAGGCATCAGTTTGTTAATCAATTTCTTTCATTTTTTAGTCTATTCTAAACCTTGGTTCACTGGATGGACACTTTGGGTTAAAGTTTGTCTGAATCCTGAACATATGATGATGATCGTTGAGGGCTCTAGTTTCCTTTTTGGCAGACCCTCGCTGCTTGTTTTGTAATTTTATTTTTTATATATAGAAATACAAAGACTTTGTTTTAGCTTAAAAAAAAATTCAGACACTTAAAACTTTAAGGAATTGTATTTCTTAAAGAAATAAAAAATGAAAGAAATAAAACAAAAAATGAATATGATTTATAAAAAAAATGTACTTGCTCAATCCACTAGGGAATAGCAACAAATATTAGATACACTGTTAAATGCTTCTTGAGAAAAGTTCAACTATTGTTGGTATTGAACATGAACAAGATTTTGTAACAAATATTTTTGAATCATATTGATTGAAATGTCTTAAAGCCCATGTCTTTCTCTCATCAACAATTATTTTCCATCACATTCATATAAACACAAAGAAGAACAGGTTATAACATTTTTTATAAATAAAATTTAAGAACAAAGAAAACATACTACTTAAAACCAGTGTTGAATATGTAAATTCTTCATTAAATATAAATGTTGCATCAATGTAATCAAAATAAAAACACTCTCCTCAAAGTGAGTCTTTAAGAAAGTAATGTATTCTCTCCCTCTAGAAAATTTTGACCCTCACTATGAAAATTATACCCTTATTTATAAGTCTTTTTCTCAACCAATTCTATAACTAACTTTCCACATGGAAATAATGTCTAAGTGTACTAAAATATCTATGATTGAGCTAAACTATTTTTTCTCTTTTTGCTTTTGATAAAATGATAACTTTTTAATAAATGAGGATGTTTCCCCATCTCATTCTCTTATAATAACTCCTCTTTCTTTATGTGAATCTTCTTTGCACCTTTAAACATCATTATTTTTCCCATTGGGTGTAACTAACATTATGATCACTTCTTCATCTTCATGCTAAAAACCAGACTCTTATTATACCATAGGCTATGCTAGTAGTGGAACCTTGTGTTTATAACGCAACACATATTTCCATTATTTTCCTTTCATAAAAGTTTATCTTTATATTTTCCTGTATAAAACCTCAAGATCAATATGAAAATGAAATGGAATAAAAGGTTGAGCATTTAACAACTTTGTAACAAGAATAAGGATAGAAAAAGTATGCTCTAGTAGGTCTACAATAGTTTTTTGTGAGATGATTTCATTTCCTTCTTGAATAAAATCAATATTGTCCTAACATGTTATCAAGGCAGTTGTATATGTATGTTCAGTGTACAACCATGGGCCATTTACCCAAGGGAGAGGTAAACCAAACATTTTAAGTAAACGAAACTGATCATTGAATTTATCTATCACCTCCTTAATCTCAATTATCTTTCAATTCCAGATATTTTATCAATTCCCTCTTAATATCAAGAATCCCTGAAATATATAAAACTAATTCAAACCTATCCTGGATTCTCACTACTTTTAAATCATTTTCTGACAATGAATTAAGAAATTAGATAATCTACTTAGTGATTTCATCTTTTTCCTCAACTTCAGGCAACAATTTCTTGAATTCAATCTGAGCATTTTCAATTACCACTATTTCACAATGTTGAAACAATTCAAAATATGCTCTGAATATGTTCATTTTTTCAATAATTTGATCCCAGATCTTATGTTTGTCTTCAATTAAATGTTGTGTTCCAACAACTTGACTTAATGCATCATGAAGTAACTTCTCAAGGATTTCATTGGATACCACAAGAGAATTAATTTTAACTTCTTTTTCATTTATCTTGACTTGCAAATTGTTGATATGCAAGTCCATTTCCTTGCTTGATTCTTCTAATCGTGATAGTTTTTCTTTGTTTATGATATCCATTGTTTGCACTTGATTTGTTAATTTTACAATTTGTGATATATATTTCATGTTAGAATGTGTTAATGATTTCCTAGTGGTCTCATGTACATGCCTATGGCATTTTGTAAAATTATTCTTCAACAAATATCTATCTTGTGAAAAGGGTTTATCCCACATGCATCATGGGAATTATTCCCCTTTCTCTCTCTCATATATAATTGAGGTGAAGGAAGCCCTTTATATGGGCATGAGGGGAAAATTTAGTGTGAGGTAATGCATATGTGGGGATTCCCTTGCATTGTAAGATTGGAGAGTTTACTTAAAGAATAGAAGACCAGCTTCTGTGGATGTTTTCCCACATTAGGGTTTTACCATGTAAACCTTGTTAGAATGTGTTAATGATTTCCTAGTGGTCTCATGTACATGGCATTTTGTAAAGTTATTCTTCAATAATTATCTATCTCGAAAAAAGATTTTATCCCACATGCATCATGGGAATTGTTCTCCTTTCACTCTCTCAATATATAATAGAGGTGAAGTAGGCCCTTCAGGTGGGCATGAGGGAAAAATGTAGTGTGAGGTAATGCATATGTGGGGATGCCCATGCATTGTAATATTGGAGAGTTTATGTGAAGAATAGAAGATCAACTTTCGTGGATGTTTCCCCGCATTAGGGTTTTACCACATAAACATGGTCTCTCTTATATCTCTTATTTCTTGCATTTTAATTTATTGATTTATTTGATGCTTTGCATAGGTGATTAGACTAGTTACATTCCTTGGTGTATGTTATTACATTTTTTCCTGATATAACATGGTATCAAAGTTGGTTACCAAGCTCTATCTCCTTGCATAAATTATACATTGAATTTTTTTCATTAGACTTCAAGAGATATGCTCTTTGGGGCCTCGTTCTCTTGTGGATCTGCAACCTTATCTATACAACCACTTAGGTTTTCACCCGATCTGAGTAGATCTCACCATTTTTGTGCATTTTTCAACAAATCTAACCTCATCATTGTTTCCAAATCATAGGAATCAATCAATATTGACTATATGCTTGTTAAATTTGGCTTATGTTTTCCCAAAAGTGAATTAATTTGCCTAGCCTAGCCTAGCCTAGGAAATTTTATTTTTTTTAAACCTAAAGCTTTGGGGATTTTTTTTAGGTTTGGTAGTTTCCAAGCCTTTTTTTTTACCGAGCCTAATTTTTTTCCTAACTTAATTTCTTCTAAACCGGAGGATCTTTCGCTGCGAATTTTTTTGGGGGGGTCGATTTCTCTTTGTTAGTTTGTATTACCTCTCCCTCTCCCCTTCATGCGACATACAGACCTATACAGACACATTTTTCTTTGCACATCCACCTCTCTTTGTGTATGGACTACCTCCCTCTGTCTCTTTCCACTCTCATGTTTCCCCAACTTCCCTCCTCGTGTTGTGTATTCAATGATTTGGTGTTGTTTCATCTTACTTGAGGTAGAAGTCCAGGAAGAGAAAAAGGAGTGTAGCATTGGAGAGGGAATTAAAGAGAAACACATTGTTGGCACAGGAGCAGACCCAGGGTTCAGTTCTAATAGCGCACCAACAAGCCCTAACTACTATCCCTTTCGGAAACACCTGCAAAGCATATGCAGTCTCACCTGATGTAGCTATAGGGGGTTGCAGGACACAAGTGTCTACAACTAGAGGAAATGCAAAGTGGATCCAGGGCAACACTCTCACAGAGATCTAGTTAGTCTTTGTCTTCCTTAAGCCTACTGCGCGAACTATATCTCAGATCTAACACAATATTTCATTAACAATATATCAGATATTAGAAGAACACAACATCAATCACACACAACAACAAGATATATGTGGTTCACCCTCTCCCTAGGGATACACCACAAAAATGTGCTTTATAATATATTATATGAAAGCATACAGTTCTTTTTTCACTATTAGCTTGCAGATCTCTCTTTATTTCTCTTCTCCTCTCCCTTTTGTGTGCACCCAGATGCAGGGTTGATCTTCGCACCCAGTTGAAGTCTTACAATACAGACTTCTCTCACCACACAATACTTATTTCTCAGCAATAACAACAATCACTCCTCGCCACCTAATCGACCCCATCCCAGGTCCTCTTGACCTTTATTTATACATTACAATGACTCTCGGACAACCTTAGGCTGAAACCTAGGTGTCAAAACCCTAGGTCAACTTGACCCATGTTTTCAGGGATTCACCAGCCTGTCTTTCCTTCTTTCTTGCGAGGTGTTCCAAAGCATCCATTGGTGGATTTTTTCACTTGTTGAGTAGTCCACAATCCATCTTCCTTGTTGATCTGTCTTCCTTGATCTCCCTGTCCAACGACTTGCTTTCTCTTACTTCGCTCCATCTTTTCTGCTCTTTTGGTCAATTCAACCCAATCTCAGTCAACTTGTCTTCCGCGTAGTTCGCACTTCGCGCTTCTTTCCTTAATATTCGCAACCTTCCATAACCAAGGGCCAACAGGCCCCCAACACTCACATGTGACTTGTCCCGAGGAACTTTAGGTCTGAACCTTCTGTTTTTCTTCATCTTAAGACTACGCGGGGCAGCCTGTGCTTTCCGCTCTGTTTGTTCCTTCCTTGTACAGACTATTTTTTCTGTGTCTGGTACCTAGTTTCAACTGCACCTGGTACCTAGAACCTTTTTCTCATGCTTCTACTGGGAGTTGCGGGGCAGCTGGTTCTCATAGTACAATTTCAATCGGCTCCCATTCACCAAACCTTCCTTCCATTCTCCATTCAAAGTATTCAATTGCGTAACTCCTCCTTCTGTAACATAAGAAACCTCATATGGCCCAAGCCAATGTGCCCTGAACTTCCCTGGATGCTTCATGAACTTGTTTTCATATACCAACATTGGATCTCCTTGCTTGAAGGATTTCTTCTTGATATGCCTATCATGATAGGCCTTTTCTCGTTCCTTTTGTACCTGTTGATGGAATCCTTCAATAAATCGATCTTCTTCTAGTTCTACCAACGGAACAAGCCTCTCTTGAACAGCGCCAGTGTCATCCATATCTATGAATGCTACAATTATGAGACTAGGAACCAAATATTCCATAGGGACAACTGCTTCTAGGCCATACACCAACTTAAAGGGAGTCTGTATTGTTATCTTATTGCAAGTAGTTATATAGGCCCATAGCACTGCTGGTATTCTCAAATCCTATTCATCCATGTTCACACTGCAAATCTGCGTCAGCGTTGTCTCCAAGATCTTATTGAAATCTCTGACCATCCCGTTCACTTGTGAATGATAAGGAGTAATCTTATGATGGCGGACTTCAAATTCCTGATTTAAAGCTTCAATAGTCTTATTAATAAAGTGTGTACCTTGATCTCTCATCAGGGCCTTTACGCATCCAAACCTGGTTATGATATCCTCAAATATAAATCGCGCAGCTATAGTTGCACTACAACCCTTAACTGCTCTTTCTTTTGCCCATCTTGTCAAATACTCTATCGCAGTGATGATGTATCTAGCTCCTGTGCACTTCCTTGGTGGGTTTATAGGTCCCACGAAATCAATTGCCCATTTCTCAAATGTCTGCAAAGTCAGTTGTGGTGCTAAAGGCATCTCATCTCTTTGGGAAGGCTTCCCAACTCTTTGGCATACTTGCATCTTTATGTAAAGTAGGCCACCAGAGGCTAGCTCTAAGAACCTTTTGCGTTGTTGCTTTCCCTATGTAGTGTCCTCATGCAATGCCTTCATGTGCTTCTTCTAGAATCAATGGTCTTTCAGCCTCCATAACACATCTCCTCAGGATTTCATCAGGTCCCATCTTGTATAGTTGTCTGGCTATAAGTGAAAAATCTATAGCGTGCACTACCAGTTGTTTCTTCTTGATGATTGTATATTCACTAGGTGCCATTCCCTTTGAAGAGAACTGGACTATCTCGACGAAGTGGTCATCAACCCTTCTGATGGCCAGCAATTGTGCATCTGGTAGTGTATCCTCCAAATTAGTAGGGTCCTCTCCATGCTCCAACCTAGACAAGTGGTTAGGTCCCTTGTTCATGCTCCCTGGCTTGACCACAATCTCAAAATCACATTCCTATAATAGCAATAGCCATTTGCATATTCTTCCCCCCAACATTGGCTTGTTGACTAGGTATTTCAACGCAGAGTGATCAGTGAACATCTTAAAATGTCCTCCCAACAAGTAGTGTCGAAACTTTTGCAGTGCGTACACCATGGCTAAAGCTTCCCTCTCGATGGTAGTCTAGTTTATCTCAGCTGTAGATAGCTTCCTGCTAGCTAAGGCTAACGGATGGTCAATATCTCATGCTCCTGGTTGTGCTAACACTGCTCCTAGTGAAATAGATGAAGCATCGACATGTATGTGAAATTCCTTGCTCCAATATGGGAAAACCAGAATAGGCGCAGTAACCATTTTTTGTTTCAGTGTGTCGAAGCTCTGATGACATTCTTCTGTCCATTGAAACTGACAATATTTCTTTAGAAGCTTCTCCATGGGTGTTGTAATCTATGCATAGCCCTTAATGAACTCCCTGTAGTATCTAGTATGTCCCAGCACGGTGCACAACTGTCTGACTGAAGTAGGATGGGGTAGATCAACAATAATGGCAATCTTGGATGGGTCTACCAGCAACCCCTGCTTACACACAATATGGCCCAGCAGCACTCCAAAGGGTGAAAAGAAGATGCACTTCTTCAGATTCAGGGAAATCTGACATTGCCTGCACTTATCCAACATTAGTCTTAAACATTCAATATGATTCTGTAATAGGCTAAAAACAGTCTAATCATCAAAATATGTTTCCAAACATTTATGTAAAAACTCCTTGAATGCTTCAACCACCACCCTGGAAAAGATGGTTGGTGCATTCTTCAATCCGAAAGGCATCACTGTGTACTGGTAGGAACCCCATTCTGTTGCAAATGTGGTCTTATGGCGATCTTCCTTAGCAATCCTGATCTGGTGATAACCTGAAAATCCATCTGTAAAGGAATATACCTCATTTCCTCCCACATTATCTAGAACCTCATCTATAAACGGTGTAGGGAATGGGTCATGTAAACAGGCATCATTCAACTTCCTGAGATCAACACAAATCATGATCTCTCATGTCTTCTTGTCTCGACCACCATAGGGATAATCCACTCTGACTCTTCAATAGGTTCTATGATTCCTGCTTCCAGCATTTTGTCTAGTTCAATCTTAACTTTTTCCTTATATTTAGGATTCAATTAGGGTATCTTCTTAACTAGCCTTGCATCTGACTTCAAGGGGATCTTCATCTCTCCCATGGGCCCTTTTATGCCCTTCATATCAGTGAACTTGGTTGGGAGCAAGTCCTAATATTCATGCAGTAATTCTGTGATCTTATCAACGGTGGCATCATCCCAGTAATCTCCAACATTAGCAAGCTTAGGTGCTTGCTCTATTCCAATATTAACTTTCTTTATTTTGATCGATTGTCCAATGAAAGGTAGTTCGACTCCTGGTCCTTCTACTTCTCTTTGTCCCTCTGTTTCTGCGATGTTCACATTCCTAGGATCATCTTCTTCATTGGCATTGATATTGTAACATCCTTGCAGTTTCTGAAGAGGTTCAGTCCATTCATCCTCTTCTTGCTCCACAGGGAGGCTAGGTGCCTCCTCAAAGACTTTCTGTCTAACAACCTGTAAAGCTTGATCCACCGTGGGATATTGACTTTCAAATAAAAATGTAGCTACAAAGTTCTGAGTCATATCGTACCAATCTGAAGTGGTGAGGCACAGTTTTTTTTTAAGATACCAATTGATAGGCGTTGTGTCTAGAGTATTGATGAACTTATGCACCCACTACTCTTGAGGAATGCTTCTCCAGACCTCCTCACAACCTCACACATGGTCCTTCGGACAACTTTGACCTATGTATCTAACTTCGCATCCTTCAATGTTGTCTGAAAATCACATTGTCATCAAAGTGCGACATTGCATCCAATCCACGATGTTCCTTTTATGTGTCCCCCACCATCTTGCTGGGGTAGCTTTCAAAGATTCATCCAGTGCTAACAATCTCTATTATACTGGTACAACTTTTTCAAATTCCAGTAAGAAAGTTTCTAAGTGATTTAAACCATCAAATGTGGGCAAGTTACTTACTTATGTGCCAATCCAACGAACTTCCCTGGTCAATCTGGCATATCTCCACGCAGAAACTTCATACATTTTGTTATGCCAGTTCTCCAGTGATTCTTCTAAGTCTGATGAGCATGTGTTGTCACTTCACCCGCTCAAATTCCCATATGTTGTAGGGTTAATGTAATCTTGTTGTCTTGTTGTCAATTTATATATATTATCTAGCTCATATGTGTGGTCTTCTTCTCTAATGGGTTCTGTGTATCTTCGACCTTCATCAGGATACAGAGGTGAAATGACCCTAAGGCCATCACCTTCGAATGTCACTCTTCTTTTATTTAAGTCAACAACAGTGGAATTGTTGAAATTCTAATCAATTCATAATAGTGCAGGATAAGGACAACTATCATCAACTATGTCAATCACCTTGAAGTCCACAAATGTTCTTACCCCGTCAATGTCCACAGGGACATGCTCCATCCTACCAAAGGGGCTTACTGCCTGCTAATTAGCCATCCTAATCTTGATAGGGGAATAGATCAACTTAGGTTTTCCCATCAATGCCCAGGTCTACTTCATCATAACATTGACCTCTGACCCTAAGTCGAGGACCACATAATCTATATCATAATCTCCAATTTGAACATTAAGGTGCAGTTCCTTATTTGTCCTTCTCTTTTTGGATAGTTGATGTACTGCTTTATTTAGTAGAAGATCTACCCTTCCTATCTCATAATGTCTGATCAAATTTTGTAGTTCTTATATGGCTTTTTCATCCTTAATCAAATTAATGCAAGTACATAAGAATTCCATAAGTTTGCTTACCTATATTCCTTCTCTGGAAAAAGAAGATTGATCAAAGGCTAGGGGCATTCCACATTCTCTCACTTGTGGTTGTGCCTTTGATGAAGAATTTTGATCTCCTTCAAACTCTTTTCTTACCTCTTCAAATGTCTGCTTCTCTTTCTTTGGATCAAACTCTTGTGTCTTCTTTGTAGCTCTTCTAACTCTTGATTCTTCTGTAATATTCCCTGGATTCACCCTATCTTCTCCTGTAACAGCACCTCCTCTAGTGATAACGGTGACTCTAGGATCCGCTCTGTGAGGTTCTGCTAAGATTAGTTGTAATTTTTGGTTCCCTCCTCGTCTCTCCTGAAGGTTGGCTAACAACGCAGGACAATCTTCTATGACATGTTCAAATGAGTTGCAGTAACTGTAAGTGGTACAAGGGTTCTGACAGTCCCTTGCCAAGTGACCTGGTTGTGCATAGTTATAACAATTGATCTAACCTTGACCTCGACCCATGCCTCCTCCTCGGCCTCTTCCTCTGAATCCGCCACAACGGTTGAAGTTTCCTCTTCCTGGGGAGTTAAACTGCGTGGTATTTCCTTCTTGTTGTACTTCGCCTTGAATTCTATATGTGTCTTTTGATCTTTCATGCAAGAGTTCATAAGCCCTACAATCTTTCTCATCATGCCCCACGCATTTATAGAATGTGAAGTAAAGGTTGGTAGGTGTCTAGACATATTTTTGCATGTAATAGCATTCTTCAGGGTGATGTCTATTTCTACATACCTCGCACCAAGGTAGAGTAACCTGCTTCAAAGGGCTCGGGGCTCCTCAATCCAAGTACTCATGAAATAGAGGACAGTGCTCTTTGTCATGACCTTCTGATTTGGATCTGATACACCAAATATCTTCTCCTTTATCTTTTCCCTTATCCTTTTTCATATCTTCGACCTGCAGTGATAGGCTAGTTAGCTGACTCAAAATTTGACTCATACCTGAGCTTGACTCTCCCATAGGGGATGATTCTAGTTTCATAGCGATCTCCAGTGCCACAGCTTGCGAAGTGATCTTTTGTTCCATCAGAGGGACTCTGATGTGTGGTAAGAGGGCGGTAATGAACCATTCTTTATTATGTTCATCTGGAATCTGAAAACTCAAATAACCTGTCAGGGTCTTAAACCTCTGATCAAACTCCCAAACAGGTTCAACTACTTTCTGCTTGATTTCTTTCAACTCTGTGATGCACTGTGACTCCGACTTGGGTTTCTTGAATTCTGCAATCAACACAGTCTTGATCTCATTCAGTGGTTTCGGTTGTACAACTCCTTGGACGAACTTCATGTACCAGCTCAGTGTGTGGTCTCTCGAGGTAGTACTAAACTAAGCTCTCTTAACAGCTTCATCGATGACATTCTTAATACTCCATACAGCTTCACATAAGAACCAATGTTGATCAATATCTTTAGATCCATCTCCCCTAAATGTGGGTAACCTCATCTCAACTGTCATAGATATTCCTAGGGTTCCTGACTGAGTATGCATTGAACCACTTGTACCAGTGCTCTGAGTGATATGATAACTTAGGTTACTCTCGTTACTTAATGTTGTTAAAACAACAGGAGGCATAATAGTACTTACTTCAACAGTCTGCGTAGTTCTTGAAGTTTATGACTCTTCTCGGCAAGGTTCTTCAGTCTTCCCTTCTTCTGCCCTAGCAGACTTTGAATGTTCCTCGTTCAGTAACTCTTCTTCTTCTCCACCATAGAACCCTTCTTCCTGTGCTAGTGGTTCGTGATTCTACTCAAACAAGTTCACCGGAGGAATTTCTCTTAAGGTTCTCCCACTGCGTCTGTGTCCGACCTATGTGTCATTGTCGTTATCTGAATTCTTGAACATTATCTTTTTCAATATGACCCACTACTATATCTTCAGGATGTTCTTCTCATGCAATAGCATCTTGATCTTCAACTTTAGAAAATGTAAAAATTTTCCTCTCAGTCCCTTAAATAAATATCTCTCTTCTTGGCTATATGATTATACTCTATCAATAGAAAACTCAGTAATGTACCCTCCAATGGTACTATCAAACCAGTAATCTACTGCTCTTAACACAACATTATCAACTCTATTGACATTCTTGATCATCGTCGACGTCCAAACCACAGGTGGTCTGAGTCTGATTTCAAACTGGGTATCTGCTAATCTGGCTAGCCACTCATCTAGCTCCTGATGACTTCCTCCAAAGAAAATCTTGTGTATATCAGTAAAGATATACCTTCCCAACCAATCCTCTGTACTAAGATTACGATTCTTATTCTGAGCTTCAGCGAAGTCCTTCTCTTGTTCTTCTATCCACTTTTGAATCTTTGTCTTCGATGGAAACCACCTTGACATTCCCTCAAGAATATCCCTCTCCTAGCAACGGAACCATTTTTTGGCAAAGGGGCAGACCCAGGGTTCAGTTCTAACAGCACACAAACAAGCCCTAACTATTGTCCCTTTTGGCAACACTTGCAAAGTAGATGCAGTCTCACCTGAAGTATCTATAGGGGGTTGCAGGACACAGGTGTCTACAACCAGAGGAAATCCAAAGTGGATCCAGGGCAACACTCTCACATAGATCTAGTTAGTATTTGTCTTCCTTAAGCCTACTGTGTAAACTATATCTCAAATCTAACACAATATTTCATTAACAGTATATCAGAGATCAGAAGAACACAACATCAATCACGCACAAAAACAAGATATATGTGGTTTAGCCTCTCCCTAGGGCTATGTCCACAGAACTGTGCTTTATAATATATTAGATGAAAGCATACAGTTCTATCTGAACTCTTAGCTTGCAGATCTTTCTTTCTTTATCTTCTCCTCTCCCTTCCCTGTGCACCCAGCTGCAGGGTTGATCTTCACACCCGGCTGAAGATCTTACAATACAGATTTCTCTCACCACACAATACTTCTTTCTCAACAATAACAACAATCACTCCTCATCACCTAATCGACCCCATCCCAGGTCCTCTTGACCTTTATTTATACATTACAATGACTCTCAAACAACCTTAGGCCGAAACCTAGGTGTCAAAACCCTAAATACCAAAACCCTAGGTGTCTAAAACCTTAGGTCAACTTGACTCGCGTTTTCAGGGCTTCGCCAGCCTGTATTTCCTTCTTTCTTGTAAGGTGCTCCAAAGCATCCATTGGTGGATTTTTCCGCTTGTTGAGTCATCCACGATCAATCTTTCTTGTTGGTCTGTCTTCCTCGATATCCCCATCCAATGGCTTACTTTCTCTTACTTCGCTCCGTCTTTTTTGCTCTTTTGGTCACTTCGACCCAATCTCAGCCAACTTGTCTTCTGCGCAGTTCGAACTTCGCGCTTCTTTCCTTAATCTTTGCAACCTTCCATAACCAAGGGCCAACACACACCCATACCATTATCATTTCAACATCCATATTGTTTGACAATCGACAAGGGATTTTACTGTCACAACTGCTCGACTTATGTGTATATCGTGTCGTTTGTGTTTCTGTTGTACCATCTTAAGAGAAATTGTGGTTGGTTAGGCATGGTTGAGGGTGCCAAATCTCATATCTATGGGCGCGGCTTTGCTGGAGTAGCAACTTGACCTCATATATGTGTTTTTCATATCCATGGGGGTTCCAATATATGTCAGTGGGAGATTGTGGGAATAGAGGTTTCTTTTACCACTGAGGGTTTTATTGCAACATTTAACCAGGAAAAAGGGGGGTTATGGATCTTGTGTTCCACTTGCCTGATCTATTTTGTGTTGTTCCAACAATGGATAGAATGCTTTGAACCATCCAAATCTTTGTGGGTGATGCAGTGTGCCTTCCTAGCATGGTTTCCCTAGTCTGGTTACATCTGTGGATTATTTTCAGAGATTGGTCATGAAGATCTTGCTTCAGATCGACCAATTCTGACATCATATGGCCATCCTCAAAAGCATCATGTAATAATTGTATAATGGCCACATTTATTGTTGCATAACCTATCATTGTGATGATTGTGAGAGCATCATTCTGAGGCATTTGTACATATAATGAGGCATCATTGGATTTGTGAGATCCCATATTGGCATAATATTCTTCTTCCTCCAACTGTGATTCTATCCCTCTAGTCATCATTAAGGGGGAATGTTAGAATGTGATAATGGTTTCATAGTGGTCTCATGTACAGGGCATTTTGTAAAGTTATTCTAGGGTTTTTGACACTCCTTTTATTGTAAAAATCCCTTCAGAGCCTCATTGTAATCATCTTCTTGCGAATGAGCGCAGTCGTCACATCTCTTCTTAGAGATAAGCCGCCACCATTCCAACAATCTTGTTTTTAGCTGCATTTTACAGTTTCAGTTTATTTGCTTGTTGAATAGAAAACCAGTTTTACTGTATCTTTGTTATTTTGTGTTAAGCATTTGTTAATAATCTATAGTCATTTCGTTCTACTTATAAAATTCGGATCACCCAAGCATTGTAAGATTGCAAAGTTTTACATTTTTTCCTAATCTAATAAACCTCGTCTCTCTTATTTCTTGCATTTTGATTTATTGATTTATCTGATGTTTTGCATAGGTGATTAGAATGGTTATATTCCTTGATGTATGTTATGACATTTTTTCCTGATCTAACATGGTATAAGAGCTGGTTACTGAGCTCTATCTCCTCGCATAAATTCTACATTGATTTTTTTGCATTAGACTTCAATAGATCTATTTTGGGGGGGAGGCTTCTCTTGTGGATCTGCAATCATATATGGAAAACCACTTAGGTTTTGAACGGATCAAAGAAAAACCCACAATTTTGGTGCATTTTTCAACAAATTTGACCTCACCATTGTTTCTGGAATAGAGGAATCAGTTCAAATTGACTATTGGATCATTAAAGTTGACTTCAATTTTACCAAAAGTGAATTAACTTTCCTAGCCTAGCCTACAAATGTTTTTCTAAACGTAAAGTTTTTGAGCACATTTTTAGGTTTGGTGATTCCCAAGCCTATATTTTTACCAAGGCTAATTTTTTTCTGAAACCAATATTTTGTGAACGAAAGGGTATTTTGAAATGGATTTTTTTTTTATTTTTTTTTTTGGGGGGGAGGGATTTCTCTTTGTCTAACTATAAAACCACCTCCCTCTCCTTTATACACCTTGTATGGACTCTCTCAACTAGTGTTGTAAAATTTCCTCATACCAATCGATTTCTCTGCTAGGTGGTATTCCATTTTTCTTAGAGATTTGAGTTTGTTATTTCCTGGTTACTGACATGCAACTTAGATATTTCTTGAAGATATTTTGTGGTGTGCAATTTCATTGTCGCGACCCTTTGAATATCGTGTTTCTTCAAGGTTCTCAGTCTATTGGGTATACAACTATTTTTTTCTTCATATCAAAATTGTATGACTACATTTTTCTTCATATCAGAGTTGTACAATTGTGTTCTATTGGTTTAAAGATGCAGGGTTCACATTTTATTGTAGATCTGGTGCAGGTCTATTTCTCTTTGTCTATAGGTGAGGTGAATCAAGTTGTTGAGAGTAGATCATGTCCTAGGATAGCTCATACACTCATATCTACAGTCTACACACTCATATTGTTACTCATACATTCATATCTATGGCCTACAACCTCATATCCATGGGGGTTCTGATCTATGTTAGTGGGTGATTGTTGGCACAAAGGTGTCTTTAGTAGTGAGGGTTTGTTCTGCAGAAGCAAGTAGATAAGGTCGTCGAAGAATACTCAGATATATTATCCTCGCCAATTGGGGTACCTCTGCACTGTCAGGTCAAGCACCCCATCGATCTTACCCTCGATGCACCGCTGCCCAATGGGCTAGTCTATCGTTGCTCTATGTTAGCGAATGAGGAGATCAAGTGAAAAATCCAATAACTTCTCCACAAGGGGCACATCCGACCCATATCACGACCTTCTAGGAGCCCAATCATGTTGGTACAAAAGAAATATGGAACCTGGCGACTCTGCATTGATTACCGAGCCCTGAATAAAATCACAGTCAGAAATGGGTACCCAATTCTCTGAATCGATGACCTCCTTGATAAACTCATGGGGGACAAATACTTCAGTAAGATTGATCTGAATTCTGGCTACCACTTGGTCCTGATAGATCAGATAGATGAATGGAAGACCACCTTCAAGTCAAAGGAAGGCCTTTTTGAATGGTTGGTCATGACCTTTGGTTTGATAAATGCTCCATCCACTTTCATGAGGATGATGGATGATATCATGCAACCATTCACCAATACTTTTGTAGTGGTGTATCCGGATGACATTCTCATTTACAGCAAGTCTTGGGTAGAACACTTGCAGCATATTTAGTAGATTTTTCACACCATGTGGCAGCACAAGCTATACGCCAACTTGGAAAAATGCTCCTTCGGCATGGACATGGTCCATTACCTGGGCTACATCGTTGATCAGAATGGTGTATATGTGGATCCAGCCAAGATCCAAGTCATCTGTGATTGGTCAGCCCCAACCACACTCACTGAGTTTCAGAGCTTCTTAGGCCTTGCCAATTTCTACCGCAAGTTCGTGTTGGGATTCTCCCATATTACATGGGCCCTCAGCCAAATAACTAGGGGTGGTGGTAAGGGAAAATTTGCTTGGGTTCGGTCCACACATCAAGCGTTCGATGATTTGAAGTAGCACTTGTGCTCAGCCCCAGTACTTTCACTACCAGACCTACAGCAGCCCTTTGAGATCGATACAGATGCTTCAGACTATCTTGTGGGCATCATTCTCACTCAGCATGACCACCCTATGGCCTATCATAGTGAGACATTATCAAATGTTGTATGTAAGTACCCTACTTATGACAAAGAAATGTACTCCATTGTGCAAGCCTACCGCCAGTGGAGACATTACATTCTTGTAAAGGACACAGTCATCCACATTGATCATAATCCACTGTAGTTCATGTAGTCACAAGGAAAATTACAAAATGACCACCATCAAAAGTGGTCCACATACTTACAGCAATTCCACCTCAACATCAAGTATAAAACAGGAATCACCAACCGCGTCGTAGATTGCCTTAGTAGACCACCAGTCGTGGCACTCACCATGGTGCTAGAGTCTTGCAGCCATGACACCTCTGAATGGCACCAACTCTATGAGGCAGGCCCGGACTTCACCACCACCTACCAAATGTTGGGTGTAAACGCATTTGTCGATAATTTCCATCTTTAGGATGGGTTGTTGTGTCGTCTGGGCCATATCTGTGTTCCATAAAGCGAGCGAGCGAAGCTGATCTGGGAAGCCCACTACAGTTGGGTGGCAGGACACTTTGACATCGAAAAGACAGTGGTGATGCTACAGAAACATTTCTACTAGTCGAAACTTCAACAGGAGGTCAACAAGTATATCAGGTCCTACACTGCCTACGTTATTGTCAAACCGACCACTAAGAAACAGGGCATGTACACCCCTCTTTCTACTCCTGACAGGCCATGGGAATCCATCTCAATGGACTACATGTCGATCCTCCTATACACCAAGTGGGGAAATGACTGTGTTTTTTTGGTTGTTGATCACTTTTCTAAGATGGAGATTCTGGTTGCCTGAAAGAAGATCATCACAGCAGAAGCCACTGCCAAGCTCTTCTTTGAACGAGTCTGGGTACATATTGGAATCCCACAAACCATTGTCTCAGATCGGGACAGTCGATTTCTCAGCACATTCTGGTCGAGCCTCTGGTCACTGCTGGACACTAAGCTCACCAAATCCACGACCTTCCACCCCTAGACAGATGGCCAAACCAAGGTCGTAAATCAAATGATCGTGCATATCATGTGCATGTATAACTCCAATCACCCTCGCACATGGGATGAGAGTATTCCCTATGTCTAGCATAGCTACAAATGAGCCCTGCATATCTCAACCAGCCATATCCCCTTTCATGTGGGGTTGGGATTCCAACCATTGGGTCCCATAGATCCAGCTTTAACAAGTCATCAAAGCAGAGCAGCTCTTGCACCAAGGCAAGTGGCTCACCCGGGGCCAAATTCAGCAAAACTTTCCTCATCTGATGAGGGAACTCAACGCAATGGAGACCATCGCTTCCTAAGGAGGGAGGATTGATCCAGGTGGATATTGGTGGCCACCCACCTTTTTCCAGCTGGCTCAAAACAACTTTCTGGCAATTTTGGTAATTTACTATTTTTAGCAGTTTTTCGGGTCCTGAACTTTCGGAGTCGTTTTGAGGCCCTAAACGATGAAATTTTTTGCGACAATTGTATTCCTCGGATAGATATTTCCAATGGGCTATTGTACACCTAAAACGAAGATCGTATGCAAAAGTTACAACCCCGAGAAGTTGATGTACTGACTTACCCAAACGGGGTCCACATGACTTTTGGTGCTTCAACTCCTAGGGTTAGGTTTTTGGATGTCTAGGGTTTTGACACTCTTGTTTATTGTAAAAATTCCTTCAAAGCCTCATTGTAATCATCTTCTTGCGAATGAGCACAGTCATCACATCTCTTCTCAGAGATAAGTCGCCACCATTCCAGCAAGCTTGTTTTTTGCTGCATTTTACAGTTTCAGATTATTTCCTTGTTGAATAGAAAACCAGTTTTACTATATCTTTGTTATTATGTGTTAAGCATCTGTTAATAATCTATAGTCATTTCGTTCTGCTCGTAAAATTTGGATCACCCAAGCATTGTAAGATTGCAAACTTTTACATTTTTTCCTAATCTAATAAACCTCATCTCTCTTATTTCTTGCATTTTGATTTATTGATTTATCTGATGTTTTGCATAGGTGATTAGACTGGTTAGATTCCTTGATGTATGTTATGACATTTTTTCCTGATCTAACATGGTATAAGAGCTGGTTACTGAGCTCTATATCCTCGCATAAATTCTACATTGAATTTTTTGCATCAGACTTCAGTATATCTATTTTTTGGGGGGGGGCTTCTCTTGTGGATCTGCAATCATATATAGACAACCACTTAGGTTTTGACCGGATCAAAGCAAATCCCACAATTTTGGTGCATTTTTCAATAAATTTGACCTCACCATTGTTTCTGGAATAGAGGAATCAGTTCAAATTGACTATTGGCTCATTAAATTTGACTTCAATTTTCCCAAAAGTGAATTAACTTTCCTAGCCTAGCCTAGCCTACAAAATTTTTTGTAAACCTAAAGTTTTTGAGCACATTTTTAGGTTTGGTGAATCCTAAGCCTATATTTTTACCGAGCCTAATTTTTTTCTGAAACCAATATTTTTAGAACGAAAGGGTATTTGGCAATGGATTTTTTTGGGGGGAGGGGGATTTCTCTCTTTCTAGCTATAAAACCACCTCCCTCTCCTTTATACACCTTGTATGGCCTCTCTCAACTAGTGTTGTAAAATTTCCTCATACCAATTGATTTCTCTGCTAGGTGGTATTCCATTTTTCTTGGAGCTTTGAGTTTGTTACTTCCTGGTTACTGACATGAAACTTAGATATTTCTGGAAGATATTTTATGGTGTGCAATTTCATTGTAGCGACCCTCTGAATATTGTGTTTCTTCAAGGTTCTCAGTCTATTGGGCATTCAACTATGTTTTTCTTCATATCAAAATTGTATGACTACATTTTTCTTCATATCAGAGTTTTACAACTGTGTTCTATTGGTTTAAAGATGCGGGGTTCACATTTTATTTTAGATCTGGTGCAGGTCGATTTCTCTTTTCCTAGAGGTGAGGTGAATCAAGTTGTTGAGACTAGATCGTGTCCTAGGATAGTTCATACACTCATATCTATAGTCTACACACTCATATTGTTACTCATACATTCAGATCTATGGCCTACAAAATCATATCCATGGGGGTTCTGATCCATGGTAGTGGGTGATTGTTGGCACAAAGGTTTCTTTGGTAGCGAGGGTTTGTTGCAACATATGGCCATGAAGGTGTTTTATTGTAGAACGACCATTGTTAGAGCATACAGGGCCATGGGGTTTTGTTGCAAATTGACCATTGTTGCAATGAGGGTTTTGGATGATATTGCTTTAATTATCCAAGGTGAATAATTGATGGGTGTTCTTTGTTGTTGGAGATCATGAGACAAAGGTAGATCAAACTTGAGCGTGTGAGACAGGAAAATCGTTGCTGGAAATCGATATAGGGAGCATATTTTTTGCAGATTTGGTACTAGTGGATCATATCATTGGTTCATTTCTTGTTTGAGGGTGACGTTGCTCATGGATTTCAAATCTACTTTTGCGGTAGCCTCTATACACTCAGATCTGCAACATAGCTTGTCTCTTGGATTGTTGTGCACCCAGAGAATTGGATCAGTGTTTGCAGCAACACATGGCCTCTACAAAAATTGTGGTAGTTTTGATTCGAACATTGTTGGTCATTTTGCATTGGTTCTTGATGGCAGAAAGTGTCTTCTCCTTGCACCTTATTGAGGATATGGTTGCAACTTATGGATTGTTTTCTACATTGTTCCTCTTAGCAACTTATCCTTTCCATCAAAAATGTTTGAATCTATCTTTGTGAGTTATTCAAAATGTTTGAATTTGTCATTAAGGGAGAATGTAATGTAATTCCATTTCATAAGCAATCATGCAATGATTTTCTAGTGGTTTCATTTATTGTTGTATAGCCTATCATTAGGATGGTTGAGAGAACATCATTTTGAAGCATTTGTACACACAATGATCCATCATTAGACTTGCGATGCCTCATATTGGCATAATATTCTTCTTCCTCCAACTATGATTCTAGCCCTCTATTCATCATCAATGGGGAATGTTAGAATGTGTTAATGATTTTCTAGTGGTCTCATGTACATGCCTATGGAATTTTGTAAAGTTATTCTTCAATAACTATCTATCTTCTGAAAAGGGTTTATCCCACATGCATCATGGGAATTGTTCTCCTTTCACTCTCTCATATATAATCAATGTGAAGGAGGCCCTTTAGATGGGCATGAGGGAAAATTTTAGTTTAAGGAAATGCATATGTGGGGATGCCCTTGCATTGTTATATTGGATGTTTCCCCACATTGGGGTTTTACCATGTAAACCTTGTCTCTCTTTTTTCTTGCATTCTAATTTATTGATTTATTTGATGTTTTGCATATGTGTTACACATTATTTTCGTCACCCCTATGACCGTTAATGATGTAAACCTATCATGTGTCTTTAGAATGATCAATTTCCTTAATCCCTAAAGAAGAATGAAGATGAATTTTCCCAGAGAGATGAAATTATACTTTTCCTTTGTCAAAAACCTTAGAAAAAGGGATCGTCACACCTAGCTTAGTGTTAAGGGTGTGATGATATAGGATCGTTGCAGGTTGCACCACATTGGCATGCGATGTCGTCACAGTTTTCTCAGTGATAAGGGTGTGACTATTTTCATATGAAGGAAAAAGAGGAATTTCTCAAAAGTTCTAGAATAGAAGCTTCGAGCGTGAGGTGGCCTCTGATCGGTTTGGATTTAAGTCACGTCCCTGATCTCATGGGATCATCCTAACCTCCTCACCCTATCCTTTTCATCTTATAAAAGGAGAAGATTTCTCATGGGGAAAGTTAGTTGGCTATCTTGGGAAAATTTAGTTGGAAAGTTGTTGAGTTTTGTAGCTTGGATTTTTTAGAGCTTGATCTCCTTACCCCCGTCGCGACCCTCGACATGGTGTCTTTCCAGAGCATTTTTCTTCCATTCAGTGAATATATCTTGGAGGCCATGACCAATTTTTGTCCCTCGAGATGGTGTCCTTCCAGAGAATTGTCCTCTTAGAAGCCATGATCAAGAAGAGAGTTTCGAGCATGGTTTTCCGATTTCAAGCTCGTTAAAAAATGAAACCAGCTACGAGGATAGTTTTTGCGTCTCTGTAGCAACCTTGTTAAAAAATGAAACAGAGCTTACGAGCATAGTTCTTGTTTCTATGTCAAGCTCATTAAAAAGTGAAACAGAGGTTCGGGGATTGAACCTGGAGTCTTGAGCATAGTTTTTCCTTCTCTATAACAAGCTCGTTAAAAATGAAATAGATTGTCCCCCTCTTCGATTGAGTCAAGTACTTTGTTACGTATTGTATTTGAAGCTTCCTTTCCTCCGCTTGTGCTATTGGACGAAATGAAGCGGAGGGGGAAATGCTTACAGCCTCTAGACTTCATGCTGAAGTTAAGTCGCTAGCTTCTTAAGTTGGGGGCTAAGTACCAACCATCCCTAGATTCTGTGTTGGGAAATCGCAAGCATAGTTTTCTATGGTTCAAGCTTGTGTAAAAATGAAACCACCTACCTTAAGCATAGTTTCCTCTAGTTCAAGATTGTGTAAAAATGAAACCAGGTCCAAGCATAGATTTTTTTAGTTTTAATCTTGTGTAAAAATAAAATCTATCCCAAGCATAGTTTTGTTTTGTTTTAAGCTTGCGTAAAAATGAAAACAATCCTGATCTTAATCTTTGTTCTTTCTCATGCTCGTAAATACTTGAGAATGTAACTGAGTAAACTTTTATCACTTTTTCGGACTCGTAAAGGTTATACGAAAAAGGAACCCGCTGGAGTTCCCTTTAATCTCTTTTCAGACTCTCTAAACATGAAAAGATTGTCGAGCGATCTTGATCTTTTCACGCTTGTAAAAGTATTTGAAGAAAACATCTGATGAGCGATAGGTTATCACTTTTTCTATCTCGTCAGATTAATTTATGAAAAAGGACCTGATGGAGTTCTCTTTGAGTGTTTTTCAGACTCTCTAAAAATGAAAAATCTCTGAGTTTTCTTTCTTTGGACTCGTAAAACAAACATCGAAAGGCCCATATGGAACCGAACCACTCCTTCCTAGGGTTCGTTAAACATACTCCGAGAGACTCATCCGAGGGACTCATCTGAAGGATGAGCTTACAGTTCAAGCATATGTTATCCTCCTCAATCTTGTGTAAAAATAAAGAGGTACTCGCCAGAAATGGTGGGGGGGGAATTGGGAAAGAAATGTGTCTAAACATGTATTCTATGGAAGAGTCACCTTTGAACATGAAACCCTTTCACTCCCTTTGTGTCTAGGTTGGAAAATCCACTTGTCTCTTGATCATACTCCTTTATAAGATTACATTTTGGTCTGTGATCCATGTTGTTGAGTCAATGTTGCCAAGACAGTTGTCGTGTCGTCAATATGTTCAAAGAGAAGTTCAACCTTAAAAGACTTCTATTGCGTCAGCCATTTTGGCAGTCCTTAAGCCTTCTATTGTTTCGGTCATCCCTGAGTCAGTCCTAAATCACTTGGTACTCTGATCTACCTCAAATATTTTTACTCATTTCATGTCATTGATGGGGGATACATTAAGGCCCTCATGTGACGAGTCTTTTCCTGTCGAATCCAACTCATTATCCAATAATTAGACTTAGAAACTAATTGGTACCTTGGAACTTGCATTCCTTAATGGCAGGTTTCCTCGCTTTCAACAGTGGGTTTTCATCATTGACCCTTGATCGGGAGATTTCGTCGAGTGTTCGACTTCAGCTCATTAATTCACATTCATTGGATTGTACTAGTGTACCTTGGGAATCATTGACATTAATGGTGATTTCCATGGCACTTGTTAACGATATTCATTAATGACCAGTAATCAAGTAGTTTCTACCATGTTCGACTTCATCACATGTATTTGCATGGTTAGATTTGTACTATAGAGTGGTGGAGATGAGGAACCTGAAACTTTTCTGACAGATTCAGGTTGCATTGGAGTATATTCAGATTGTATTGTTGCATAGATCCACAATGTATGTCTCGTGGCTATGTTCATATTTGAGTCTTTAACACATAGATCCACAGTGTATTTTTGGTGGCTATGTTCAGATTTGAGTCATATTGGCATGGATCCACAGTGTATGTTTGGTGGCCATGCCCTGTCTTACTTGACATGGATCTTTGCATGTCGGCATTTATGCTTTGATTAATTTGTATTCTGAGTATGGGAATGCCTACCTCAGTGATGATATATTATTGTACTTTATTTCCTTGCTTGTTGGCAGGTTTCCGACCAACATGTTCTGTATTCCCTACACACACTCAACAAAGTATTTCAGCTATCTCTCTGTTCTAAATTCATACTTTGGGGGGCTCAATGTTACACATTATTTTCATCACCCCTATGCCCATTAATTATGTAAACCTATCCTTTGTCTTTAGAAGGATCAATTGCCTTAATCCCTGAAGAAGAATGAAGATGAATTTTCCCAGAGATATGAAATTATACTTTTCCTTTGTCAAAAACCTTAGAAAAAGGGATCGTCGCACCTTGCTTAGTGTTAAGGGTACGACGATCTAGGATCTTCGTAGGTTGCACCACAGTGGTTTGTGACGTCATCGTAGTTTTCTCAGTGATAAGAGTGCGACGATTTTCGTACGAAGGAAAAAGAGGAATTTCTCGAAAGTTCTAGAATAAAAGCTTCGAGGGTGAGGTGGCCTCCGATCGGTTTGGATCCGAGTCGTGTCCATGATCTCATGGGATCATCCTAACCTCCTCACCCTATCATTTTCAGCTTATAAAAGGAGAAGAGTTATCATGGGGAAAGTTAGTTGGTTGGATTGGGAAAAGTTAGTTGGAAATTTCTTGAGTTTTGTAGCTTGGATTTTTTGGATCTTGTATGTTGGCTTTGAGCTTTGCTTTGTCAAGATAGATCATTGATCTCAGAATCCATGGAGCAGAAGTGTGTGCGAAGCAAGGAACTGTTGGAAGGGACCTCACAACATTAAGGCATTGGTTGTATTCTCCTTTTCATATCTTTAATACAGTGATATATTTATTTCCCATAAAATTGATCTTATTTTATTGTATGACTCTTTGATCACATACATAAGTTTTGTTGAGTATACATTGTTGCTTTCACTTCGTTGACTTCTGTCTTTTTACAGGTTCAGCATCCCATAATCCTTGGAACGAAGCGAAGATGACACTAGCGAGGACAAATGACATTTAAAAGGTATGTCATTTATCTCTTGTTAGTTAGTATGCTTGATAATTAAAACTTAAGGAAATTTTTACATTTTGTCTTGTTTTGTTCTAGTTTCGGGGTGAAACTAAGGAGATCTATTTGTGTCCGCACTTACCGATTTGTCCGATAACAATAGGTAATTAGACCGGTTAGATTTGTTGGTGTATGTTATTACATTTTTTCTTGATCTAACATTTCCTTGGCACATTATCAACATCCTTTTTGTTACCAAAAAGACCCACAACTTCATCATTATTTGCAATAGATTGGAATACATCGAGCAACAATGTGAGTGAAAAAAAATTGTCAATGAGCTCTTGCTGCAACTTTTTGGTCTCCATTGTATATTTCTCTTGAAGTTTAACCTTCTCTTGTTTTAGATTCTCAATCTCCTCTATTAACTAAGCGAATGAGTCCCTTAATATGTTATTCTCATAAGCTAAGGCATCTCTTTCTTGATAAGCAACTAATAACTCCTTGGAATATGTCAATTCATGTTGAAGAATCTTCAACTTGGCCTTCAAAATCTTAATTTCTCGGTTTTTTTCCTCCATTAGGATTTTGAAATTTCTAGTGGCCTTTTTGGTATAAGTGATTAATGCAATCTAATTTTCCAATTCTTTAACCTTGCTAGCCTTAACTTTATTTAATTTTCTCTCATTATTCAATTGTATATCTAGTTTTCTAACCATGGTTTGAATTTTTTTCATATTTGTAGTTGATTGAATCACTATTTGAGAAACCATTCTCCCATTTGTTTATGTCACTCAGCCACATCAGTGTCATTAACTTGATTCAAATCAACTTGTATTGAGGTAGTTTTGTACTCAGATAAATATGGCTCTTTTTTTCACTCTGGTTGCACCACCAACATATTAAATTTGTTCATGTCATGATCTATTGATGTTAAAAGCCTTGGGCCATAAAATTCCTTTGATTCAATTTTGTTAATTTGTCAGTTCATCTTTATAATTATTGAAGAGAATATTTTTTTCTTGATTGATCTTCAATTAATAAACAGGAAAATTTACTTCCCAAAATTACATTTGAAGCAATTGGTGTTGGGGGAGATGAAACTATCACAATTGGTTTCTTTGATTTCTTTTGGTGCAATTCTCCCAAAAGAGAATTTAATTGGCTAGAAATATCTTCTTGAAGTTCATCCACTGCTTCATCAAAAATGTCTCGTGTTTTTCTTCTTTTTGCAACAAGCTCACTTGTATCCATTTTTTCAGACTCGCTTGTAACTTCAACTATCTTTTGCTTATCTAAAACCTCTTGCTATGTCATAATATTTTCTAAAATATTGGCTATGTTCCTAGTTGCTTTCTCTGTATTATTTGATAATTGGCTCATTCCAATAACACTACATTATAAAATTCCTACATATGAAGTTGCACTTGATGTCATTTTAATCTTGACATTAGCTTCAAGTTCCTTTCTCCCACTTGAAGAGGTCATATGCATAATCATTAGATGTTCTACTTCCTGCCAAGTATTTTTATTGTTCGTCATTTCAATGGAAAGGTCGGAATGATGTTGATAAGGAGGTAATCCTACACTTCTATGTTGTTTATAAATAATGTGGTGTAGATCATATTTCTACAGTTCTCCCCTTTTCAAACCTAAAGAAGAAACTATTTTATTTACAACATCTATTGTTGATCTATTTTTTATAATGAAAGAAAAAAATTGGGTTGGTAAGTTAAATGATGTTTTTTTACTTTTTGAAATAAAATGTAAATGGTCAGCCGCTAATATTTTTCTACGATACTCTGAAGAAAAAAGGCACATAGTTGTATATATTGGCAAGAGATAAGGCTCAAATTCATTACCATATATTCGAATGATATTATATCCCTTGAAAATATACCAATCACCAATTCGTGTCTCTGGACTCAATTGAATAATTTGCCAAAATTCTAGAGGCATTCTCACTGGGTTTGGCCCAAAAGAAGACCATATACATTCAACAAGGACTTGTAATAAAATATAGATATTCTCCTTCAATGTCAGTAAGGGTTAATATTGAGGTCCAACTTATCACAAATACATACTCACTGTGTTCATCCTGCTTTTTAAGTTCTAGACCTCTTTGCTCAAAATAATCACTTTGAGAATAAAATAGCATATACACCATGTAGGATTGATAACAAAATAACTTGAATCGGTTGACAATGCTTAATTGAAAATGGATGGAAGTTGCAAAGAATTCAACAAAATTGAATTTTGCTGAAAGAGAGTCTGAAATTAGAGGCAAAACATCATTCATAAGGGAAAGTGTGGTTTCATCCATCTCTGAATCATCATCATAACCCAAGATTGAAGATATCATTGAAACCATTTGCCATGAAATTGGATTGAGGAGAGTTGATTTGATTGGGAGGTTATTAGGGATTGAAGTAGCATCAAGCAAAAAATGCCTAATAACAATGTTCTTCTCTTGAGGAGACCAACTATTGACCTTATCAAAAAGGGTAGACTTAAGGATAGAAACTCCATAAAGTTGTAACTTCAACATATCATCAATGAATTCAGAGGTCACAGACAAGATGTTCCTTGAACCATCAACAAAGACAAAGGTTTGGCTTTTTTATCTATACAATCACACTAAGGATTCAACTAGGTCTAGCTAATGAAAAGTATTTGGAACTACAACTTGAGATAATTGGCTTTTCCAAATGTAAGAAGATTCAAAATCCTCCTTCATTCTTCCCTTAGCTAACTCTCTCACTTTTTTTTAGGCTTCCTTCACCAACATGAGTATCGAAAATATCAAAAAATAAATCCAACATGGGTTCATACTCACTAGGATTACTAGTTAAGGTTTAGGAAGGGGAAACTTTCTTTCTAGAAGTCATTTATTCCTCACAATACAACAAACAAATGTTTTAAAAGAAAATACTTTTTGGGTTTTGTGAACTTACCACTTCTTTGTAAGAATGCACATTAATTTTTTGAATTGATTAGTTCTCAACACGTGAGCTCTCCATATGATATAAGTCTGACCATAAAGAAAACACACACAATCCATAAAATATCAGCTATGCTACTAAATCCCTGCAGACATGCGAGAATTTTGAAATCAATTCATAAAATACTATAATCCGTGCCAAAATAAATGGGACATGATATTTTAAAACAAATCATTTATCATCTCGATTTTTGTATAACATGATTTCCCATATGTATTCTAGATATGTTTCATGATCTGGTGAATTCATAAGCAAAGGTTCGCTTTAATGATTACGCATCTATAATTCTCAACTAATTCTTTGGATCAATGTGAGTCGTTGGATGGATCAATGTGAGTCGTTGGATTCTTTGGATGGCAGAAACACTTTTAAACATCATGCATGTGTAATATCGAAAAGATTTTAAACCAACGATCACAACAAATCATCACCATTGGATCTTTCAAATAACAAAAACCTTATTATCCTTCGCACATTTCTCATTCCAAATCGAACCTCATCCGTTAGATCAAAATGTAATTAGTCGTTGGATCTTTCAGAATGACTTAGCCATGAGATTCATGAAACAACTCTTATTCTAAAATGACTTATGACCATTAGATCTTCCAAATGATAGTTGTTAGATTTATGGGAGTCGATTTTCATAGTTATTAAGATAACATTTTTAATTCTAAAACTCAATATTCACCGTTCGATTTCTTGCCAGAGATGAAGTTAAAATCTCGTGGAATTTTATTCAAAACATAAATAAAAACCTATAACTATAGAATTTTTCCAAATTTACACACAATTCAAAATGGATTAAACTCTTTTAATTAAAATCTAAAATGAGCTACAACAAGGCCCATTAGTTAATAGTGAATAGTTATTTAATGTAAAAGAGTCCACTTTATTGAATAAAATCGGCTAGGTAGTTGGTACTCCTTAATGAGAGGACCATAAGTAGTTAGGATTTTGCTATTGAAAATCTATGTAAAAAGCTAGGATGTTATCGAATGTTTTGTCAAGTGTTGTTGTATTTGGAGCTTTGCTCAATGAAAGGTCACCTCACCTAAGAAGCAAGTGAACTTTGCTTTCTTTCTTTTGATTATCATAAGACAAGGGTATATTTCACATATTTCCTCTTATTCATCTCTTCTATCTAGTTTTTTTCATTTATAATCCCTCTATACCTAGTATGTGTTTCAAGTCTGAAGGTTAAGGAACAATACAAGTGGTATTGGAGCACTTTCCTAAGCCAAAGTGTCTATGAATTTTAGTAGATTTTTTTTAGGCTAGTGATGTGTTCAGGTGTCTATAAATAGCACGAAGATCTATCTTTTGATGGGTAAACTTGTGGTCAGGAAAGAATACATGCTGAAAATACAATTTGTGTCACATGGTTGGACACCCTTGTAACCTTTGTTGGTACCCCTTCAAGTAGTACCACATAAGACAAAACCTGTATAGTAAATTATATACCACGTACCCTAGGTTATATGGAAATCCCATTAGGTGCACCAAAAACCAACCTTACATAAATCTACTTGTGGTTGTCCTATATCTATATTACACCAAGAAAAACACTTACGAAGATCACTCTCACATACCAGGGAGTCAAGTGGTATCGCTAAGGGTACATTCTATACTCATTATTTTGTGTCATGAAAGATTCAACTGACTACTATTGTTGGAAACCCTTCGATATATTAGAGAGATATAAAACTTGACACTCATTTATCCTTAGGACCTTGAAAACCCTAGCTTTTATAGTCTGTTAGCAAAATTGTTGCATCTTTGCATATAAAAGGAATTTGGGAATTATGTTAGTATAGTAATAATACCACAAACATAAAAAATAAATAATCCTAGGTCCTGTGAACACCATTGTGGGACACTTGTTATTGCACAATTTGTAGTTTGAGAAAATCCCAACCAAAGCCATAAATGTGAGACACAACTGGGAATACCTATCACTATCACCTCAATAGATATCCCCCTCGTTTTAGTGAAGAAAAATTCCAACACAAGGGAGGCTTCCCAATAGACCCTAAGGGGATTGTTATGGGATAAACAAAGATATTGAAGAGTGCCCCTATAGGTCAAGGTCAAGGATGGGAAAAAGGCTTGAGAGAAGGTCTTGTGATCTAGTAAATGGTTTCTAAGATTGTGTACCTATAAAACAATGTTAGACCTACTCAGAACAAGATAATATATGATGATTAAAGCCTCAAAACCAATGTGGAATCTACAAGAAACCTTGTTGTCCCAAAATTGCAGAAATATGGAAATATATATATGCAGTAAATAAGTTATGACGGATGCAAATTAAACCATCAAAATCAAGTGTATGATGTTGGAAATAAAGCTAGTAACTAGTAGACGATTTTCCAATAATTAAACCAAGACTTTGATAGAAAAATAGGGTTGTTATTAAGTGTTATCAGCAAGATTTTACAACAGCCTTCTGGCTGTAGCAAAATTTTGTTGCAGCAGCAAGTTCTAGCCACTAAAACCAACAAGTAAGCCACCCAAACAATAGCCCTTAAGCAGTGGATCAACTATGACAGGTTGCAAGTGAATTTCAGCGGTAGAAAAGTGAGTCAAAGAGTGAAAGAGAGTAAGTTTGTTGCAACCCTATTGGTTGTAGCAAAATTTTTATTACAGTAGCTAGATTACTTGACTAATCAAGATGCCCTTAGGGAAAAATATAGCTTAAAGCATGTAGAATTAAATTTCAAACTTGAACAATTCAATATCCTTGAAATCATGTTTATCAATGCAATAATATTTAATCCCAAATGCAAAAAATATCAGTGCCTTATCTATTTGGGTTATGGAGTCTCTTGTTTATGAGCTCAGGTTTATTACTCCTCCAAGGGTGTAATCATTTTTACTCCTTGTAGCAACCTTTTTAAATAGTCTTTTCAATGAAAATAAAAGAGATATCCTTGATGGAGGGTGTATGCCCTTATACTCCTCCAAGGGTTTGACAAAATAACCTTGAAATCAAGAAGAAACACGTACAATTGTAGAAATTCCTTACCTAATCCAAGAGATAGCATGAAAAACCCTTACTTTTCAAGACATTCCACCACAATTGCCAAGAAGAAGCATGCAAGATAAGTCGCTAGCCTTATTCCACCAATAGACAATTAAAAGAATCCATTTTGCACCAAAGATAAGAGAGAGCGAATTGCCCAAGTAGGGCGAAAATTTCAGCCAAGATTTTATGTAATTCTCAAGTGAGTTATGTCCAAAATTAAGGTGAGATGACCTTTATTTATATGAGGTCATCTAAAACCAATTTTTCCACATAAGAAAGTCAACAACAAATTAAAAGAGGGTCAAACCCTTTATTTGCCTTTACAATTTGCAAAAAAATAAAATTACATAAAGTAAATCCCTCTGAAGGGTGACATCATGCACTAAAAGGGTGACGTTAGGCTCAAAATTTGAGACCTTGAGCCTCTAGATGCAAGTCATCAGGCCTCCAAAGGCCATGTGTCCATCTCTCATGCTCTGAAGTGTCATGATATGCATCTTCCTTGTTCAAACCACATCACCTCTCTTCCAGAACCATCAATCTCATCAAAACCATAGCCTCCAAGTGACATCAAGGGCTTAGGGAGTGACTTCTTAGGCCTCCAAAGGCCAATGTCCAAGTGCAAGGGGCTATGATGTCATCATCTAGTGTTGTTCAAATGCCTCCAAAGGAAACATCTATCATCTCAAGTATATAATGGCTCTGGGGTCCTCTGCCCATCCCGTGGGGTATGGCATTTATCCTTGGGATTTTCAACCCCCATGAAGGTCAAAATGGCACATTTCCTCCATGGAATATATTACACCTAGCAAGGTCTTACAAAGACAAACAAGTACACCCTTCAAGGGTCCACAAGTCAAATGTATCATACCAAGTAAGCCACATTTAATAAAAGAACCACCCAAACATGTGCATCAAATCCCCCCTTTTCAAACTAAACAAATGCTCAAAGAACTTATACAATTTGCCAAATTTAGGTATGGGAGGGTTGTCACAGTTCCCTATTGGGTAGATCAATCTTCAAGTTAAGGAGTGTTTCCCAAGAACACTCTCTCTAAGTCATGTAGTGAATATGAGGTGGATGGGGATATGACTTTTGGGCATGGGGATTCTTGACATACAAGGGCTCATATTGTCTCATGCATGGGTGCCTTTGTAGAGGATGTGTTGCATCCTCGTTTGCAATGCAACATTTTTCCAATCCCTTTATTGTCGTTAATTCATTATGGTCCAAAACATTGAGTGCTATGTGCAATGAAATGTAAGGAGCATCGTAATGCCACTTAGAGATAAGAGTGCATCGAGTGTCATGTGCAAGGTGTTGATGATTGCAGCTATGTGAGACATTCTCCAGCTTACAAACCTGAGAGATGTTGATCATTGCATCTATGTGAGATATTATCTAGCTTACAAACCTGAGAGAAAGCCCCTAAGAGGGGTGTGTGGTTCCTATCTGAGACATAGCAAGAATGTAGAGATGGCCTCCTCCTTACAGGGAGTTGAGAAGAACTCCAGATTATTCTCCTGTGTAACGCAGTGAGAAAGGAGATCTGCAGAGTTGGACGTGCCTATGGCTGAGCACAAGGTGAACGTGTGAAATCCCAAAGTGTTGGGTGAATCTTCATGAGAATAGAAATGAAGATGATGTATTATCCTCCTCTGAGTAGAAGAGTTGACAAGAAACTCCAGATGACTCTCCTATGTAATGTAGTGGGAAATAATATATATTGAGTGGATGTGTATGTGGATGAGCATAGGTGAACATGATCCTAGTGGCTGAGCACTAGTGAAGAAGTGGTTCTTCTATGTAATGCAGTGAACCAGAGATATGGACATCCATATAGATGTGCCCCTGGTGGATGAGCACTACTGGGTGTATAATATCTCTTGCTATATTGTTCAGGAGTCAGACCCGCCTATAACCTTAATTGTAATGTAAAGGGTACAGGTCGGCCCCACCTTAATGTGACTGGAAATTAATGTAAAAGATAATTAATCTGGTTAATATTAATTATATTATAAGCTAGTGAGGTCGGCCTTGTTGTGCCAATATACACTTATGTTCACAGGCTAAGTCTAGTATAAGTAAAGGTAAATTCCCCATTGAGGAAACACATCTTTTGTGTGAGTTTGGAAATTTCAGCAAGTACACCTTCTTGGGAAAAGTGCGCACCTCTCTTGGGTGCTAAAATTCTAGGGTTTGAGCACCCTCTTGTGTGTTAGGTTTTATTGGTGGTGAAGGTATTTCTCTTGAAGAATATAGCAAAGAATTTTGGCTAGGTTTTCTTCCCTTATTGAGAAGGGTTTCCCAGGATACTTCTTGTGTTCTTGTGCATGGTGCTTCTTCTTGTGATCTTGGTTGTTGCAACATCAATGGTTATCAAATGCTAAAATGGAATGAACTTCATGCTTAACCATTCTTATTGAAAAATCAACATGGTATCAGAGCATAGGTCTTGAATAACCCCTGCATAATCTTTCAAAAGGCTAAATCATCCTCCTTCTGCAGTTATGTACGACCTCTAGGGTTTCTGCATAAATACGTACGACCTTCACTTGATCAGCCCTTTCACATATTTATAAGTGGATGTTGGAGCTAAAACTTGGACCAAGTTGTACGGCCCTCCTCAGCGCATCTCCAAAGACCTTCAAAACCAAATTCTGAGGATTTTGAGTCTTTGGCCCTAGGGTTTCTAGGGTGTCGAAATTTCCTGCAGAATCTTGATCTCAGATTTCTGGAACTTCTTGAAGAAACGTTTTTCTATATTCAGCAAGCATTTATGTGACACTATCAAGTTGATTTTTGGCAGTCATAAATCCAAACCCAAGGTTAACTATTCAACCTAATCATTATTTTTTCAAAATCCAGTTGGCAAGAGTTTGAAGAAACCAAACAAATGAAGAATAGATCCTTAGTAGAAGATACGCTTGATGGAGCAAGCAACTTCAGCTCCTAGAAATCAAGGCTTCAGGTCACCCTTGAATAAGATGACCTTTTGCATGTGGTAACTAAAACCTTGCCAGACACAACTACAGATGTAGAGAAGAAGATAAGAAAGGAAGAAGATTTCAAAGCAATAAAATTAATCATCTACTCAGTCAGAGATCATCTCTTACCTCGTATTTCCAACTTGAAGACAGCTTATGATATGTATGAAGCATTAAAGGAAATGTTTGAAAGTGACAACACCCTCAAAGCTCTTACCTTGAAGAGCCAACTTCAAAGTACCAAGATGATGAAAGGTGACACAGTTTCCATCTTCTTTATGAAGATATCATATATTAAAGAACAACTAGAAACCATTGGAGAAATCATGTCTGATAGAGAACTTGTCTTAACCACTCTCAACAACCTTCCAAAACAGTGGGAGCCTTTTCTTTAGAGTATCAGTGGAAGAGAAGCTCTACCAACCTTTGAGCTTCTATGGATAGATTGTACTCAAGAAGAACTTAGACTTAGAAATAGAGGAGTGGAAGACTCATCAGAAGAAAATCATGCTCTTTCACTTCATACAAAGAAAGGAGGAAAATTCAAAAGAAATTTCAACCAAACATTCAAAGATGAAAAGTCTTCATCAAATCCAACTTATCAAAGAAGAGATGTTTCAGAAATCTAGGGCTTCGGATGTGACAAATATGGACACTATGCAATAAATTGTCCAACCATGAAGAAGGGAAGACAATATGCTTCTACCGCTCACATTGATCCAGATCCACCTCAAAATAATGAAGATAAGAGAGAGGAGACGTACTTCCTCTAAAATCATGACTACAAACCAAGTAAATCAATTGATCTCTAATTTTATAATTGAATTCATTTTTAAATGAATAAAGGATATTATCCCTAGTATGGGAGCCCTCAAAGAATTGGACCATTATCCATGGTATGGGAGTCCAAACCATATTTGATTGATTATTATGCATGACAAGCAGAGATGTCATCCTTAAAGAAGAGATACCCTTTCAACAAACCCGGAGAATCTCAGATGGAGAATGACAGTGAGACAATACCTTCTCCCCCTTCAGCAGTTCAGAGGGAGACAGACATTATTCCAGTCAATCCAATTGATATGTTCAGAGATATTGCAGTAGGGCATAAAATGCCTACCTAGACTCACTCTGCAAGAAGCAGAGAAACATACAATCCTCTCAAGGCACATCCTGAGAAAGCAATAGAGATTTTCGAGCTATCCTTCAGTCATGAGCCACTTCATTGATGATGAGCCTCCTTGTCTTAGAGAAGCAACAGGAGAACAGGTAAGGAAAGATGTCATAACAGAAGAATACTATTATATCTTAAAGAATGATGTATAAGATATTTATTCAGTGACCAGAAGGGAAGTCTGTGGTAACTTCCAAGTGGATCTATAAGATCAAGCATGCAGCTGATGGAAGTGTCAAGAAATACAAAACGAGATCTATAGCCAAAAGTTTCTCACAAATAGAGGGAGTTGTCTATGATGAGACACCTGATCCAGTTAACCCGATACACTTCCATCTGTACTACCATCCATGAGTTGGAAACTATATCCGATAGATAGATTCTTGATGAGTTTGGATTTCAGCAAGAGCGTTGTTGATCCAAACCTATATTATTACAGTGTTGGTGACGAGAGCCTGATTTTGATGACTTATTTAGAAATCCTTGTTGTTGGATACAAGTAATCCTTGACTTCTGAATTCGAGATGAAGAATCTGAGTATGATGCACTACTTCTTGGGAAGAGAGGACCGATAAGATTTTCCTAAGTCAAGGAAAATATACACTGAAAACATTAAAGAAGTTTAGTATGACAGAATGCAAAATCCACAGTGATGGATTTAAAGAAAAATATTGATGATGATTCAGATGAGACTGATCCACAGTTGATTGAATCACTGATGTATATGGTTAACACCATACTTGATTCATGCCATGCAGTGAATGTGCTTAGTCATTTCATGAGTCAATTGAGACAGAATCACTAGACAAACAACAAAACATGTATTGAGATATATACGAGGCACAGTTGGATATGGCTTGAAATATGCCTCCATTGTGAACTTGATTTTGCAGGATATGTCGATTCAGATTGAGCAAAAAGTACAGTGGACCGGAAGAGAACATTTGGTTGATGTTCTACCATGAAGTTTGTCATGGTTTCCGAATACAACAGGAAACAAAAATCTGTGGCCTTGAGTACCACAGAGGCAGATTATATAGCATCGAGTGTGTGAAGCAATGTGGCTTCAAAAGCTTCTGACAAATTTACTTGACCATGAGATGGATCCTATGATGATAGCCAAGAGTCGTGTTTAAATCTCCTTGAGAACCTAGTGTTTCATGATGGATCGAAACACGATGAGATGAAATATCCTTATATCAAAGATATGATGCAGAGGAAAATCGTACACATGCAGTACCTTCCTACACATGAGCAGATTGTAGACATATTCACCAAACTAACTTGGTGAAGAATGCCTCCCTAGTTGAGAGAGAGTGTTGATGACCCCAGCCAAGACAAAATTCAAAGTACATATGTGTGAGACTTGGCATGATGAAGAATGCCTCCCTAGCTGATAGGGAGTGTTGAAGATTGCAGTTATGTGAGACATTCTTCAGCTTACAAACCTGAGAGATGTTGATCATTGCAGTTATGTGAGATATTCTCCATCTTACAAACCTGAGAGAAAGCCCCTGATATGGGTGTGTGGTTCCTATCTGAGACAGAGTAGGAACGTAGAGATGGCCTCCTCCTTACAGGGAATTTAGAAGAACTCCAAATGATTCTCCTGTGTAATGCAATGAGAAAAGAGATCTGCAAAGTTGGATGTGCATGTGGTTGAGCACAAGGTGAACGTGTGAAATACCAAAGTGTTGGGTGCATCATCATGAGAATAGAAATGAAGATGATGTATTAGCCTCCTCTAAGCAGAAGAGTTGATGAGAAACTCCAGATGACTCTCCTGTGTAATGAAGTGGGAAAGAAGATTTTTTGAGTGGATGTGCTTGTGGACGAGCACAGGTGAAAGTGATCCTAGTGGCTGAGCACTAGTGAAGAAGTGGTTCTTATGTGTAATGCAATGATCCAGATATATGGACATCCCTATGGATGTGCCCCTAGTGGATGAGCACTAGTGGGTGTATAAGATCCCTTGCTATATTTTTCAAGAGTCAGACCTGCCTGTAACCCTAATTGTAATGTAAAGGGTACAGGTCAGCCCCACCTTAATGTGACTGGAAATTAATGTAAAAGATAATTAATTTGGTTAATATGAATTATATTATAATCTAGTGAGGTCAGCCTTGTTGTGCCAATAGACACTTATGTTCACAGGCTAAGTCTAGTATAAGTAAAGGTAAATTCCCCATTGAGGAAACACATCTTTTGTGTGAGTTTGGAAATTTCAGCAAGTACACCTTCTTGGGAAAAGTGTGCACCTCTCTTGGGTGATAGTCTTCTAGGATTTGAGCACCCTCTTGTGTGCTAGGTTTTATTAGTGGTGAAGGTCTTTCTCTTGAAGAATATAGCAAAGGATTTTGGTTGGGTTTTCTTCCCTTGTTGAGAAGGGTTTCCCAGGATACTTCTTGTGTTCTTGTGCATGGTGTTTCTTCTTGTGATATTGGTTGCTGCAACATTAATGGTTATCAAATGATAAAATGGAATGAACTTCATGCTTAACCATTCTTATTGAAAAATCAACACAAGGAAAGTAAAAGACACCGTAAATGCATTCCCTCCACAAGCAGGACATTTATTAATTATGTGTTTTCTTTTTTAAAGGTCCTTCAAAAAAGAATTATGGAGAATCATTTCATTTCTCTCGAGACCTTAGGGTGAGAATATAGAGGATAATTTATGGATTTTATATTTTTCCAACTACAACACTTCTGGTCCTCTAACCCCTTCTTCCCATGAAATGAGGTACAAGCCCTTCTTGGGGTCAATAAGCCTAAAAATCCAAAAGTTGAGGAAATGAAAGGGAAGAGGTGTGGAAATTGATAATCATGTGCGGAAAAGGTACGATGAACCTTCTAAGAGACCCCCTAGTAGCAACCTTTTTCCTAATGGTGACCCACTTAATAGGAAACCATGTCAACCACCAAGGTGAAATGAGGTAAAAGGTATAATTTTAAAGCAAATATTTTTATAATCAATAAAGGACTCTTTGCAACATGCTTGAATGCTTCAATTATTAAAATGACACTTACCATGAGATTGGACTTGTTACCTCATGAATCAAGACATGTTGTCCTCTTTGGGGCAAGCTGGTGCGGTGGACGTAGGTGTTGTCGATCAATGGTGATGTGTGGTGAGAGGAGGGGCTCTATCTGCTCATCTGGCTCTTGACACTCCATTTCTTCAACCTGCGGGCCTCGAGACATCATCTCTTTAGTTATCCCTAGCCTAGAGGGTCACGAAACCTATCTCAAACTATTTCTTAAGTCATGCCAATTGTGAGGGTTTATCTCTCTAGTAAACCTTTTTTGTGTGGACTCAACAATATAGTATTTGTGGCATATCACAAAAGACTCTTTTCAAGTCATTGGTCATAGTGAGATAAGTTGCAAGTAATAATTCGATGATATCTTCAGCTGTCCCATGTTCCATACTCACAAACATTGAGTCCATGGAGGATAAAACCCAAGATCTGCATAGTAGGTGCCAACACCTTGAGTCCAGGGTTTTTGAGATTGATTCTTCAATTGGAAACCTCATAGCTAATTTCAAATCTATGTTTGGGTATCTATGTACAACCTTAGGTATCAAGGTGCTAGATTCACACATGGATCCATCCAATGGGGAATCATAAGTGAGTGAAGAGTATCACACTCACATGCTCTTTTCAAATAACCATCATACACCCTTTAAAGATCACAACTCGTGGCACTTCTTTCCAAAGGTAGACATGAATAAGTTTTATGGTTATGATCCCTCAGTATGTGTTACACAAATGGAACAATATTTCTCTCTTCATGGAATTACTAATGACCTAATGAATCTTAGAGTCGGGTTTTTATATCTAGATACTTAATGTTGGAAACAGTGGAAATGATTGTTGGCCCTTGACCAAGTTTTGAGGAAACATTGGTCGTGTTTGACCATTTTTGGGACTTCGACAGGCTGGTCGAAGATGGAGCTCCCAGGCGAAGCGGAGATCGCGGGATCTCGCTTGTTTTGCGGAATTTTTGGGCTTTTAGGGTTTATGTAACGGGTATGGGATGTCAACCCATGGGTTACCCATGTTTAGGCTTTTTTGTAATGTATAAATAAGTAGATAGGACTTAGAGTGAAGTCTATCTAAGAGGTCTAAGTTGGCTTCGCGCAAGAATATGTAAGAGTGCTAGCTAAGTGTTGTATTGAGTTGTTTTGGCTTAGTACAAGCAATTGAGAGCTTTGTGCACATACTGTGTAAGGCTTTTTGTTATTGAGGAGTTGGCTCTGTGTCTTAACCTGATTTCGAGGAAGGTGGATCTAGTGCGTCGTGCGCAAATCACCTATCCAGTGTGAGGCTAAGCTCTGTGGCTTTGTGCATAGGAGTTGACGAATGTAAGGAGACCGAAGACTAATAAAGAAGAGAAGAATAAGTTGGTGGATGTAGCCCCACACTGGGGTGAACCACGTATATCCTGTGTTCTGATGTGCTTTGTGCAATATTGCTCATGTTGTTTATGTGTTTATCTGCTTAGTGCATTGATCTTGATGTATGATAGATAGATATGTGGATGCTTAGTGCTTTATGACATTTGACTGTTAGATCTAAGTAAATGATATGTGCTAAGAGGCTTAAAAGTACTTGATCGTGGTTGTTACTGCGCTAATCTGTAATTAGGGTTTAATCTGCGATGTGAATGAGACTTATGAACTAATGCATATTTATTGGCTAAGTGCTTTGTTAAGTGTTGTAATCAAAGATCTGTGTCCCAGCCTGGTTGCATACATCTGAGACCTACAACCCCCCCTGCCTCTACCTCGGTTGAGACTTCATCTGCTTCGCAGGTGTTGTCGAAAGGGAAAGTAGTTAGGGTTTTGTTGGTACATTGCTGAAGCGTTGAACCCTGGGTCTGCCCCTGTGCCAACAATGATATAAAATGCTTATCATGGCTACATTTATTGGAGCCATTTTGTGAAGGTCATCCATGCTCACTTTGAATGAGACACTCATTATTTGGGGTGATGTACCAAATTACACCAAACATGCATAATTATATACTTTATAGGGCCTTTGAGTAGTCGGTAATCCATACAGAGGGCTTTTCTAATTCCTTTTTTAAGGAATGTTTCATTAGTGACCTCAAGGAGAGAATTTGAGCACATGCTATGATGCAATACCCAACTAATTGGTTGGAATCTTGTGAGTGAGCTAAAGAATCTAAGATAGCAATCAATTCCCAAACCAAAATATCCTCTTTCACCTTTTGTACTCACCCTCCTTTGGAAACTACAACCAGCCCCTACAACTCTCTACCCTTGAGAATCCAAAAGTTGTGCGAGGAAGAGATGGTTGAACACCAATGCCTCCAACTTTGTTATAATTGTGATGATAAATATTTCATAGGGAACAAATGTAAAGAATGTAAATTATTTTAAATGGATGTACGACCCCAATACCACTCATAGGACATCCTAGTCAGCAACACTCTTGTACAAGAATGTGAATACACATTCCCTCCTACTCAAGGCATAAAAACCTTACCAATTCCTTATGAAGAACCTCAAATTTTCCTCCATGATTTATCTAGTTTTTTTGCATTACAAACTATGAATTTGATTAGATATATCAAAAACTACAAGGTGATTTCGTCGATTTATAGTGAAAGAACCCACAATTTCATTCATAGGAAAGTGGCTAAAAACATCCATTGTTATGTCCATGGCATACCTAATTTTCAAGTTATGATAGCCAATGGTATTATGAAATGTGGAGGTTGATGTGAAAATGTACAACTTCAAATGGGCGAGTATCATCTCAAAAATCTCATGTTTTGTATTAAAATGGATAGTTGTGATGTAGTCCTTGGTGCAGAATGGTTATGCACTTTGGGACCAGTCATCATGGATTTCAAGGATTTATATATGAGTTTCACTAAGGAAGGGCATAAATATACACTCAACGGGATTCAATCTGATTCCTCTAAAATTATAATCTCTCATTGTATGGATAAGTTATCAAATAAAGGAAACTCAAACATTATATCCTAGTTCCATGTCATGGAAGTAGTGGACGACCCCCTATTGGAGATTCACCTTGATTCAAAGTTGGTCCTAACTAAACATCAACATGTATTTGACAAACCCTCTGACTTACCACTTTCACGCGATGAACATGACCATGGCATTCCCCTGGTTCTAGGTAGTAAACCACCCAATGTGCATCCTTATCGTCATCCATTTGCATAGAAGAATGGAATAGAAAATATCACATAGGGACTATTAGAGGAATGAGTCACATGTCCCAACACCAACCCTTATTCCTTACCTATGGTCATGGTACTAAAGAAATAAGGAAATTGGCATATGTGTCTTGATTTTTGGTTTCTCAATAAGTTGACCATCAAGGACAATTTCCCAATCTCATTATCAATGATCTCTAGGATGAGAATCATGGAGCCAAGTTCTTCACTAAATTGGACCTTCCTTAAGGATAGCACTGAGTACATATGAAGTAGGTTGACATCCCCAAGGTATCATTTCGCACACATGAAGGTCATTATGAGTTTTCAATGATGCCCTTTGGACTTTGCAATGCCCCATCCACCTTTTAGAGCCTCGTGAACAAGATATTTCAACCCTTCCTATGCAATTTTGTGTTGTTCTTATTTGATAATATAATAATCTACAACAAAACATGCAAGGCCCATATCAAGCATGCTCATAAATTCTTGCAACTCTTGTAAGACCACGTGTTGTTCCTAAAATGTTCCAAATGTGATTTTGGGGCTCAGAAGTTGAAAACTTGGGTCACATTGTTAGTTAATATGGGGTACAAGTAGATCCCAAGAAAGTTGTGGCTAAGAAAGATTCGCCCTACCCCAAGACCTTGAAGATATTGTACGGGATCTTAAGACTTACAGACTACTATAGGAAATTTGTGAAAAATTACGGTAAAATTGCTACTCCCTTAACATTTCTACTAAAAAAAATACATTTGTATGGAGAAAGGTTTTTGAGGAGGATTTTTGGGCCTTAAAGGATGTCATGTTCTCTACTCTTTCCCTAGCAATGGTATATTTCTCTAAGACCTTTGTCTCATAATGTGATTCCTCGTGTAGAGGTCTAGATACAGTTTTGATGCAAGAAAGACATCCCTTAGAATTATGTAGTCAGGAAAATCCACCTATGATAAACATATGATGGCCATACTTCATGCAGTGGAGACTTGGTGCCTATATCCCATTAGGACAAGTTTCTATATCAAGACTGGCCATCATGATATGATTAGAAAAAATATTAATGTCACTAGAGAATCATAAGTGGGTCACTAAAATGCTTAGGTATGCTTATGAGATAATATATAAGTGTTATAACCCTAATTTGCACCATACAAGCTTACCTGGCAGCAGGCCATCTCAGATTCCTTCTTTGCCAACACACTGCTGAACAACTCTTCTTAAAAACACTTTTTATAAAGGCCCACGCATCCTGCTCTATTACTACACGTGTGTACATGCTCGCTGACCCAAAACAGCCCGCGTGTACCTACAAAAGCACGAAAAAATGAAAGTTGTCGATGGAACACACAGCTTTGGGTGAGTTAACTGAACCTTCCGGCCATGCATGGCCGAGGGTTCGCCCAAATACCTAGCTTCTTCTAGCCTATAAAAGAAGGGTTAGGGGTCCCATTTGGAGGAGGAGAATCATAGTAAAGAAACTATACCCAATTGCATATTCCCTTTGTCCCAACCCTTTAGCCTTCCTTGTGCAAAGAGAAAGATAGAGCAAAGAAGTTGGAGGACAGTAGAAGAGGAGCCCAGGACCAGGTTCATGGAGCAGTGGTCGACTTCATCATTGTAAGTTGATTTGTTGAAGTTAATAATAAAGAGATACTTTTCTCGTCCCACCATATGAGGTTTTTATGATTTATTGTATACTTGTTTATTGAAATCTCTAACCCAGTAATCTATAGATCAAATGCATGCAGAGTTTGTTGTTTGTTTTATGTGAATGCAGGTCATCCTTGGGAGGAGAGCTGCAATCAAAAAATGATCAAGCGTAAGGAGGGATCTACATCAAACGCCCATAATAAGGTATGCTCATTTAACTATGTATTTGCTTAAGAATAATGGGGATTAGGTCTAGGACGACGGTAGAAAGTAGAGATCTTTAGGTCTTTTCTGCATGAATAATCTAACCCTAAGTGCTAGTCCATAGAGGGATTTCCCACTCACAACATAATTGGTTACCATACTGGGGAAGTCTCTAGGGTTCCTGGGGACATTTTTGGGTATTTTTAAGAATTGGTTTCATTTTCCTGTTTTTAAAGTTTCTACAAAAGTCTGAGCTAACAGAGATTATGGTCTTCCATACCAGTTATCTTTGTTTCTTTGCTTGACCGTAATTTTGTCAAGACCCACAGAGGTACACGCGGCCTGTATAAGGTTTACACTCGTGTACCCGCGCCCTGCATTTTCACAGTCCGCGTGTCCACGCTAGTTGAGGAAGTGACAGTCGCGTGTAGATTCCAGAATATTGCTTTTAAAGAGGCAGTCATCCTCTTCCCAATCAGAAGTAGTCCTTCTCAGAGGTTTTCTGGAACTCTTTCTAGTCTTTGTTGCTTGCATTCGGTAGCTTAGGTTTCACCTCGAATTGGTTTGGTCTATGAAGTTTTCCTTGATTGGTTTTCTTTTTCTGTTAAAGTAAGTGTCTGAGTCTTCAAGAGATTCTGGTTTTCGGTACTAGTAGTCTCTGCCTGGGCTGGATTTCTTGGCTTTTTGTTTTTGTCTCAGAGTCAGAGATACACGCGGCCTGTATAAGGCCAGCACGTGTGTACACGCCCTCTGACTTAGAATAGCTCATGTGCACACGCTTGTTGTTGAACTGTTAGTGGTGTGCTTGAGGAGAGATTTTGTTGAAGGTGAGGCAGTCATCCTTTCCCTTGACAAGAGTTATACCTATCAGGTTTTTGGGTCTCTATTATAGTGGTCAGTAACTTAGGTTTGATCACAGCAATAGCTTTCTGTTTTGTTTAGAAGTTTTTCCTCAAAATTTTATGTTATAGGGCTTTTAGAAAAGTGTGAGTCTAGTTTTTAAAATTTGCTTCTGTGTGATTTTTTACGTGACTCTTTGCGATCTGCGCTTTGGCCAGAAAATTTTTCTTGGTTTTGACTTGTTGGTATTTTTCCTCTTTTGCTTTGTGAGCATTCAAATAAAAAAAAAAACTTTTGTTTCTTTGATTGGTTAAAAAGTGTTGTTTTGCATTAGTAACCAGGGAAAAGTCTTTACTTTCATAAGTTCTTGACAGTTTACTTAGATCATAAGTAGCTCGTAGTCGAGTGAAATCCTGCTTTGAGTTTGTTGTTCAAAGATCTTAGAAAAATTTTAAAGTTTGAAAAGTTGTTTAAAGAAAAGTTTTTGTTTCCAAGCTTTCTGTTTATTTTCCTTTCATCTTTCAAACATCACTAGTTTCACTTTCATAGCCTTTGATGTAAGAAAATCCATAAAATTAACGCTAAATCTAAAATTCATTAGACTTTTTATGTTTGTAGGGTCAACCAACTAGTTTAGGGTTAGGGCCTTGAATTAGGTTGGAGAGGAAACTCTTCAAGGCCATTAAAATCAAACATTGGAGTCTGAGTTAGGGAGTGTCAAAGTCCAGTATCGTGAAAGTTATCTGGGACCCCCCTCTAACACAGGGGATAAACACGAGGTCACATGCAGAAAGGTAGCAGAGATAACACCTCCAAAGCTGGACCAATCGTAATGGAGAACACATATAGAGGGCTTGTTTGGGATTATGTCGATTGCATTTTCCACGGGGCTTCGTGGGTCTCGAATCCATTCGAGGTCCTCAGTTGTCTTCCAAACCATTTGCTTTCGATACCCTTGATAGGTTTCGGGCTCGATACCCTGCTCATTGTGGTCTACCCGACTTTCGACTGTACCCGCCTGGTGATTGTTCGCGCGCTGGCAACCTAGTTGCCTATCTTTTTAGGGACATACACAGGTGACTACGAGGGTATATCGGGGTACCTAGGACAGACATCGGGCCACACTTTGCAGAGTATACCCGGAGGGTTCTTCTGTGCTCGAGTTGCACTTGCACCGGTAAGTTTTTCTAGTGTTGATTGTTGTAATTGTTCTTCCAATTAATTTAGTGTTTGCTTGTCTTATCTTGTAGGGACTTTTTAGTGTGTGTTGTTTTTTGAACGATTAGACAGCCCTAGTGTGTCTTTGATCTTCTCACACAGTGGAGGATCACGAGCTCCGCCGGTCACGAAGGCTTCAGGGCCTATCATCGGTTACACTGGAGCCACCCACGCCACCACTAAGGCGAAAGCTAGACCAACAAGGGTCTTTTGAAGCAACCGGGTCACAAGAAATTGTGCTCGACCAACATCCGGAGGAATCGACTATTTTAGACTTTGGAGCGAAAGCTCTTGGTCCACATGAAACCTCAACCACTGATCTTTTGGCACCCAGCATCATACCGATTCACCCTTACGAGTGCCAGACAGTGTCGCACACAGCAATGGAAACAAATGTTGTTACTCCTTCTGGGAATTCTTAAATTCCCACTACGGTTGTCACCACAGGAGAGTTTTCACCTCTTAACCCACCGTCATCAGTCCGAGCCACCATGGTCTCGGCTACCTCTACCTCGCATAGTGGTTCAATCCCATCTATGGCGATGGCCACAACCCCTTTCCCACTAAGTGCGATAGGCCCTCCGTTCTCATACGGGATGCCTAGTTCAGGTACAAGTCCTGTACTTTCCTACTCCCCTTCACAGACTTCAGGTCTGGGGGTAGGGAGCTCTAACGCTCCTCTGCAAGACCACATGGGGGGCACCCCTGCTCCTTTTAACGCTTTCCCTTATGGGGGAGGTCATATACCTCCTTCGTCCCCTTCGCTTGGTGGCACGCATCAGCAATCTGTCGGGCCACCTGCACACCATAGTTTACTTGGAGCAGGGAGTCAAGGACAACCTTCGCATAATATGTCGGTAGGTTCGACATTGTTTTCTTTGTTCGGTGCGTTTGGTAACAACGCCTTTTCGTCAGCTACTTTCCCGACTGGGGGCAACCCCAGTTTTGGACAACCTATTCCTATGCAGGGTACTATTCCTGCACAGGGGGAAAACCCAGGAACTTCTTCTGCATCAAGGCCTTGGAATTCTTGGCAGGGATCCATTCCTTCGTCAGGAATGTCGATTTGGGGCAATTCTTTCCACGGTTAATGGAACCCCGGACAAGGTACTATGCCTATCCCCACGGGATCGGCATGGGGCAACCCTTCCCAAAGTCCTCTGAATGTAATGCACGCCCATCCATCTACGTCCTATTTTGGGAATCAGTCGATGATGTCTCCTCACACGCAGAACCCATATGCTAGCCATGGCCATGGTTTTTACCCGAACCCAGGCCCACATCCGAACTTTTCCTAGCAACCTGGTGCCAGTCAAACTCCAGGCCCCTTTTTCCCAAGTTACCACCAACAACCCAAACTGCCTTTCCTGGCAACCTTGCATTTGCCAGACTTGACAAGGTTGTTGAATGACCCTATCTGTCACGATCCGCATTGGCCTCCTATGCCGACGAAGTTTCCTTCGAACATACCAAAGTTCGAAGCCAAGCCTAACGAATATCCAGGCGATCATGTGACTACCTTCCACCTTTGGTGCTCATCTAACTCTTTGAAAGATGACTCCGTACAGTTGCGACTATTTCAACATACTCTCATTGGGAGTACCGCGAAATGGTACATTGAGATTGACCGCTCAAGATATTCTTCCTTCGGCGAATTGGCGATGGCCTTCCTAAACCATTTCCAATTACCTATGAGATATGATGCTGGCACAGAATTGTTGGCCAATTTCTCACAGACAAAAGCAGACCATATCTTTGATCACGTCCGAGAATGGAGACACCGGAAGAGTAATTAAGATACTAGTCCCACCAGCATTCCTGCTCGAGTGGTTCCTTAAGTCTTTGGTCCCGCAGTTATCCAAAGATGTCACAACTTCAGGAGTGTTCTCCGAAGAAGACGCTATCATCAGAGCTCAATAGCTTGAGCTCATCTATTCTCAGTCCAGTTTATTATACGAGATCTTGCCAGATGCGCCACACTCAATACTTGATAAAACGAGACAGAGAGTTGGACCACATGCCGATGGTATTGTTGGTTCAGCATAAACAAATCCCGCTAAGAAACTGACGAAGCAGTTGCAGCAATTGTCTATACAACACACAGCGGCCAGCCAAACTACTGTTTTGGCTGCTCCCCCTACTAAAACGTCGGAGGTACACACAGTGCAATCGACAAATCCAAAGGCCACTGAGCAGCCTAAAGGAAAGAAAAAACAACGAAAGAAGGGTAAGGGGGATAAGCAACCCACTGATAATGCTGGCGGGGGCAACACTGAGAAACGGAAGGCGAGGTATCCGTGCAACCTGTGCGTGGAAGACCACCCGACCCACCTATGTCCCTGGCTTGCAGAGGCCCAAAATTTTGTGACACAACAACAGCCTGCTGTGTTAAAAAATCCATTTCAACATGGACAAAACCTCACCCAAGCCTCTACAAGTGCAGAAGGGGGCAGTCAAGGACCCTCTCCGTCTTCGAACAATCCCGCATCCGCGAATGTATATATGATGAAGGGTGATGCTTTCATATCCACTAGAGTGCATGACTACAATAAACCAAGCACTTCTGAGAAGGGCAAAGAAGTTGAACTCCCATCTCTTCCTCTACAAATTGAGAAGAATTTGGGAGAAATAATGACACGCATCCCAAAAGGCGAGTTCAAAAAAGCTTCTCACAACCCAAACGCAAGGGCCGCCCAGAACTATTCTGTGGTGGAAGATTTGTCTCAAACCCCTTGTGCGATGTCCGCTTTGGAGGTCCTCCAAAGCTACCCTTCCCAGAGGAAATCTTTGTTAACCGCTCTCGGATCTACCGAGACTTGTAATCTGGGTGCCATCATGTTAGATACAACCGACTTAAAACCTCGTTTGCCTTACCACGTAGCATTTCAGATAGTAGTGGCTCACCCCATGAAAACTTTTACTCGAAATATTTTCCGCACGGTGGTTGATGAGGGCGCCTCGACATGCGTCATGTTGTTGGCATGTTGGAAGACCATTGGCTAGCCCGTTTTGTCTCCGTTGCCTACTCTTCTCACTACTTTCGACAGTCGTTTGTTCCAACCACATGGTATCATTCCCTATTTTCCCATGCAATTGGGAGGGAAGACCGTGTGCGTTAAGGTAGAGGTAGTCGACGCGTCCCTCGACTACAATATTTTGTTAGGAAGGAGTTGGACTTATGCCATGCAAGCAGTGGTTGCTATAGTTTTCTGGGTCTTGTTGTTTCCACACGAGGACCGGATTGTGACCATTGATCAATTGTCTTTCTCCAGATCTGACCCTTCATCGGGGGTGTTCGCGGTCCCGATGATTGATAATCCTCAACCAGGCGTAGTCAACGTAGGGGTTGGTTTGTGCCCATCTTTGATGGGTACCTTCGATTAACCACCCCCTCAAGGCGATGTCAAGTTCATATCCAACCACCATAAGGTTGAGATTTTCCAAGTTTCGTCATTTTGCACGACTTACTTCACCGATCCGTGGATACTTCCTTCCCCATCAGCCATGATGGAGGGGACAGGGCATCCGGGCATGTCCATGCCCTTGTCCACAGCTGAAGTAGCGTACTCTTTAGTCCAGCAAGCTTTAGCCAACCCAGATCCAACTCCTGCACAAGAGTTTGATTTGCTTCTAGAGCCTATTTGGGCTCAAGGTTCTCTCGCTAACACCGATTCATTAGACTTAGTCTTTCCCTCTAACGAAGCAGTAATTGAAGCAATGACTAATCCGGACAAACCCTGGGATGATCTTCATCATAGATCATACTTTCTCCCAGAGTTAAGTAGAATCGAGGCCGAAGAATTCACCTTGACTATGACTGGAGATAGGACTTGTCCTATTAATCCCTTAGCTATACACGATGTCTATGTTGAGGGTAATATGGAAACCATCGTTGAAACCATACCGATCAATATCTCCAGAACCCATGGCGTCATGGAGAATGTTTTCATCGGAGTTTACTGCTCCCCCGGAGAGATTCAAATCTACACAGATCTATTTAAATAATTTTGTGAAGTTTTTGCCTGGTCTTACGAGGAAATGCCAGGCATCGATCCAAAAATAGTTGAACATGAAATCACAACTTATCCAGATGCCAAGCCTGTCCGACAGAAGATTCCTCCAGTTAACCCCAGGAAAGCAGCAACCATTAAGGTTGAGGTTGAGAAACTGTTAAAATCCAGATTTATCTATCCTATCCATTTGACCCAATGGGTGTCAAACCCTGTGCCGGTCAATAAAAAACAAGCCACAATTCGTGTATGTACAGACTTTCGTGATTTGAACAAGGCCTGTCCCAAAGATAATTTTCCCACACCATTCATCGACCAGATAATTGATGAATGTGCGGGTTGCGAGGCCTTCTCTTTCATGGACGGTTTTTCGGGATATAACCAAATACAAATCAAACCCAAAGACCAGCACAAAACAACATTCATCTGTCCATGGGGTACATTCGCGTATCGTAAGATGCCTTTTAGTCTCAAAAATGTTGGAGCCACCTTTCAGCGGGCCATGTCTTTTGCTTTCCATGACCTCAAGCATATAGTCGAGGCCTATTTAGATGATTTATCATCTCGATCTCGCAAGAGAACGGATCATCCCACACACCTCCAACTTATCTTTGAGCGTTGTCGCTACTTCCGGATTCACTTGAATCCAAACAAGTGCATCTTTTGCGTAACATTAGGACGTTTGTTAGGTTTCATAGTGTCAACAACAGGGATCATTGTCGATCCTCTCAAGGTTGAGGCAATAATTCAGTTGCCCCCCCCACGCACAATCCTTCAACTTCCGAGCCTACAGGGCAAGGCGAATTTTTTAAGATGCTTCATCGCTAACTATGTCGAGATCACCAAGGGATTTATGCACTTACTTAAGAAAGGCGTTCCTTTTCATTGGGACGATGTCGCTAAACATTCTTTCACTGCGTTGAAACATGCCCTCACAACTGCCCCTTTGCTCCGGCCACTTAATTATAACAAGGATGTCTTATTATATCTGGCTGCAGCAGAGACAACCATTGGCATGGTCTTAGTTCAGGAAGATGACTTGTTCTCAGAATATGTCATCTATTACCTGAGCCAAGGCCTCATAGGACCGGAACTCAATTATTCTCATATCGAAAAACTTGCATTGGCAGTAGTCCATGTTGTTCAAAGGTTCCGTCATTATGTTATGTTTCGCAAGACCACCGTCATTGTTGTCATGAATCCATTTCAGTACATGTTGACATGACGGGTAATAGGTGGAAAGATCAGTATATGGATAGTCATCCTCCAGGAGTTTGAATTAGATTTTGTTTCAGTGAAATCCAAAAAGTCATTGGTCTTCGCAGAACTTATTTCGGAACTTCCGGTTGAGTCAGGTGATCTTGTGCACGAAGTGTCGCCTATCAGAGGAGAGATATGTTTTTGATCACCTCTTTGGATCCCTGGTACGGAGATATACTTATCTATCTCCAGACTTTGAAGTGCCCCACCTCTACTTCTCGTGATGAGCATCGACGCATACGCCATCAGGCTAAGAATTATCTCATACTCAATGATACATTGTATCGGAGATGTGTAGACTGCATCCTGCACCGATGTCTCATTCATGAAGAAGCAGTTATCGTGCTTAACGATTGCAATACCAGAGCCTGTGGCAGTCATTTGTTTGGGTTGGAAACAACCCAAAATATTCTACGAGCAGGTTACTTCTAGCCGACACTAATCAAAGATTGTATCGAATTAGTCAAGAAGTGCCACCCGTGCCAAATCTTCTCTCAGAATATGAGGGAACATCCCGCTCCCATGTTTCCTGTCATCAAAGTTGGTCCCTTCACCAAGTGGGGGATTGATTATACTACATGCAACCCTCCTTCAGCAAGGGGGCACCATTACATCATCGTAGTTGTAGACTACTTCACGAAGTGGGTCAAAGCTATGCCAACGTTTAAAGACGATGGAGAAACTGCAGCTCTCTTTTTATTCAACCAGATAATAGCAAGGTTCGGCATCCCAAGGGAGATATTCACTGACCATGGAAATCACTTTCAAAACCAGATGATGACCGAGTTAACGTCAAAGCTTGGGTTACGGCAGGAATATTCGTCACCCTACTACCCCCAAGCAAATGGTCAAGTGGAAGTTGTGAACAAAACTCTTAAGACCATTCTACAGCGAACGATCAACTCAGCCAAGTCAAATTGGCATTTGATGTTATACTCGGCATTATGGGCTTACCGAACGTTTGTTAAGACTGCAACCAGTTTCTCACCTTTCCAAATCATTTACGGGCTGGAGGCAATCTTGCCTATCGAATATCAGATCTCGTCTCTAAAGTTGGCAATACAATTATTGTCAGACACTTCTCCACTTGAAGAGCGGTTATTATACCTAGAGCAACTCAATGAGCAGCGTCGTGATGCGGCCCTAGCCAATGAGGCTCACAAACATAAAGTCAAGTGTCAGTATGATAGGTCTATTTGCCCTCGGATTTTCACTGAAGGCAACCTTGTCCTGGTCTACGACCAAGATAAGGACCCCCTGGGGGCAGGAAAATTCAAACCCATGTGGTTCGGACCTTTCATCATAAAGGAGGTTCTAAAAAAAGGCGCTTATCGTCTGGTTGATTTTGAAGGGAATGCTTTGGCAGAGCCTAGAAATGGACTCTACCTCAAGAAGTATTACTCATAGGCAGGTCACCATGAGTAACTTTTTGTAACATATGTATAGTCTTTGTACTATTACTTTCTAGTTTTTTAGTGTTATGGACGTGTCATTTTGATGTATCTTTCGTCACTGTGGCAGATGTCAAGTGAACCCGAGGTGTTCATTGGGTACGCAGACGGTGCTAGCTGGCACACTCGGAGGCTTGCCTCCGCAGCTTGGGTCATTTTTACACCTCGAGGCCAGTTATTATCTTCCGGAGGTATATGCTTAGGTGACACCATAAACAATGTCGTCGAGTACAGTGCAGTTATTGAGTTGCTTCGTGACACTTTGTCATTTGGTATCTCTCATCTCAGGGTCTACCTCGACGCTCAGCTAGTTGTGTCTCAGTTAAATAGAGTTTACCATGTTCATGATCCGACGATTCCTTAGGGTACGTCTCTTAGAACGAAGCTTTGATTATATTACATATTTTCATGTTCCTAGGAGTTTAAACCAAATTACAGATACCCTAGCTAATCAAATTTTAGATTGGCATCTTCCACACATATGAAAGGACATACACATAAACATGTAAATACATTTTTTGCAAAAAAAAAAACGATGATCCATAAGACACAAAAAGACATAAAAATCCATATATAACATCCTAGTCACCAGAGTACATAGATGGACGCAAGCACCACAAAAATATGACCAATAACGATTCACGGGGCTTATGCCCTCAAAAAATATATACAAGTAGTGCTCTCGGCATGCGAAAAGCCTAACTAAAGTCAGGGCCTGTGGGCCCTGTTGTATTGATCTACAGCGTTGGCTAAATGCCGAAAAAATCGGACCCACATCTGTGGTGCCCCCACTATATGAGGCTACATCGATGGTGGCAGGTCCTCAATCTATGCCATAGGGACCGTGCGAGTGAGCGCAGTAAAGTTTCGCTCGACTCGTCTCAACACCCTCTCAGCCTCCCCGGATGGAATATCTTCTGTTGTTGTTGGTCCCCTTGCGACGGCAAGTGCGGCCCCTGGCTGAGGACGGCGCCTGCTCCTGGCATAGTCCACAGGTCGCACTGGTCCCACATCTACATGCAACAAACACATATACGTCAAATACTCTGGCACAAAAAAAATGATATATAACAAAAACAACATAAAAATTGCATATGTTTCAAAAAACAAAAAAACAATGAAGTAAACTTACCCATCTCTCCTCGCTCCTCACCAGGAGGTACTGGTATCTCGGGGTCTCTCGAGAAATCAATCCCGGCATAGGGGTAATCCTCTATAACCGGGATCTGTCACGACAACCACGTGAAGAAGTCATCGTCGAAGGACCCATTGGTCCTTCCGCCACCCTGTCGCGACAGCAACACTGCCCATATACACATAGCAGGAAGAGAAGCCTGATGTCCTCATACCACTACTCGAGGACTAAAGCTCGGAACTCTCTCAAAGAAGAAAGAGCATAGAACGGTCCCGAACCCGAAGTTACTCTGTGTCCGCAATCGGCAATCTGTCAACTGCCTCTTCATACACTCTAACAATGTGGTGCTCCAATCAAATATTTGTGCATTTAAGCACTGGACTGCACAGTTCATTTGTGCCCGGGATGCCTGATGTAGAGCCGCAGAACCAATAATTCGCCCAATAAGCAACATTATCGCTTGTAGCGATAAGTCAGTAATCTTGCTTATGGGCACCTGTGAGCTCGAGCGGTCTATATCATCAGCACAGTAAAGCCTTATCAATTCCGCTATGTTATGCGGCCCCGAAGGAAAAGTCCAGAAGTTGACCGGTTCCCCTTTCCTAGAGAGGCCAGTCAAAAAATATATGTCCTCGTTCGTGGGCACCAGTGACTACCCCTCTAACATGAATGCCTCTGCATCCGGATGCCAATAGTCAACCAAGGCATTCAGCAGTTGAGGTTGTGCCCGCATAAAAGGACATAAGAAGAACTTGAGAAACCCACATTGCATCAAGGTAGCCACAGCATTGGGGTCTTCCCCGACCAACTCAATTACCTCCTCGTGCTCTCTTTCTCTCCAGTGGACATACATCCTACAAAACATCAAGGTTCAGGAGGGTTAATCCTTGTTTTTAAGTTTTTTTCATTCAATAAGGGGGTCCACGCGGGCTGTAATGCTAACAGTCGCGTGTACACGCGTGCAGAGTTTACTTTGCCAGAATATACATGCAGCATGTCCTGAGACAACCTGCGTGGACCTAGGGCCGACCTTTTAAAGGTCGACGCCCCCCTAAAAAATGGAACCCAATGCAAAAGTAAAGACTTAAAATGCAATATAAAGGAGTTTGTACTTACTTGGTCTAGACAGATGGTCATTTCGTCCACTGTAGCTCCCGGAATCACCACTTTTATCAAAGGGGGTTTTTTGGCTGCAAAGTCAATTTCCAAATCAGCAATGGTGATAATGAGCTGTCAGCTTCTATTTATAGACTTTTTGGCCTCTTTTTGTCACTTTTTTGGCCCCCCTTATCATGTTTTTCAAACCAAAAACTATTTAGAGTGATTCATGAGTTGCATTGGGGGGGTATGATTGGGTATCAGGACAATTTTTTGGAGTTTTGGGTAATTTTCGACGGTCCGTGGAAAAAAAATTCAAAGATCGACTTGAGCATGTAGGTTAGGTTTCTACCCTGACTTTTGTATCTCGTTATATTTTTTCCTTTGCCATAGGATCGATCCCATCAGGTTGCAACACGGAACCATCATTGTTGCTTTAGAAGTGTCGCAAGTTGGTGGTAGAGCTTACCGGAACATGGATGCCCTAGGTAGATCCTGGTTGCATTATGGTGTCCATGCTGATTCAAATCACTATAGGCTCGGGAGTCCTTGTTATTTTTCCTGATTACAAGTTTGAGCCTCATTTGCATGATTCTTTTTCACTCTTGACCTCACCCTCAGGACTCCCAAAAGATAAAACGGGTCTTCTTTTAAGCCCTTTTCAGACCCTCTAAACATGAAAAGATTGTCGAGCGATCTTGTGGCCTTTCACGCTCGTTAAACTGAAATTTGAAGTCACGCCTGTCCGGCGGTAGTTTACCCCTTTTTCGGTCCGGACGGTCAACTGTACGAACAAAGGTATACTCTATGGAACTTCAGTTCTCTAGAAGAGTACTCTCAGGTATCATTTTAACCCTTTTTCGGGCCTGAGGGACTAAATTTACAAAAAGGAACCCCCACGGAGTCCATAGTTAAGCTCTTTTAAGACTCCCTAAAATTGGAAAGATCGTCGAGTGACCTTATTCTCTCACACTCATTAAAATGGTCCAGAAGAACATTCCTAATGGAGTCCATAGTTAAGCTTTTTTCAAACTCCTTAAAAATGAAAAAATGGTCGAGTGATCTTGTCTTTCTCACACTCCTTAAAATGGTTTTGAATAGACGTCTTGTCAGTGCTAGTTTACCCCTTTTTCGAACCGACTAGACTATCTTCGAAAAAGGTACCCCAATGGAGTCTCCTTTTACGTTTTTTCAAATTCTCTAAATATGAAAAACCACTGAGCTTACCTTCTTTGGGCTCGTTAAACTTACATCGAAGGACGTTACCATTGTGTGTTTTGTTAACCGCGTTTGCATACCTGCGTCTTTGGTCTAAATGTCGGCTCCATGTTTCTCCCAACTAAACCATCTGAAGCATACCTTAAGCGCAAGCCTTGTAGAACATTGCCTCTGCGTCTTAACACCCTTGGCCCCTGGAGGATTTTTCCCGAGTATCATTATTCTCAACATCAGTCTTGTCCTTGCGCCTTGAACTTGTATGTTTGTAACACTCATTCCTCCATTGTAACGTAACATTCCTTTATTCTTTTTTCCAGAATCATTGAAAAAGACAAAAAAATCAAATATACCCCAAAAAGAGGAAGGGAAAAGTATTTTCTTTATTAGCAGCACAATAAGTCGCACTTGGATAAAGCACATATGTTCGTTTTTTCATCAAACTCTGGGATTTAATATGACCTTAGGAAGTTGCTCTCGCTACATAGAGCTGTGTCCTCCTCCGTTTGGTTATTCTTCCAAACATATGGAGAGTTTGTGTTGCCTCCTGCCTCGTGAACTGATGATTAATGCCATGCTGCCTGATTCTCATCATTTTGTCGTGCTCTTGTCCCAGAGATTTTTTTACCAAGCCTGAGTCGGCCCCTCTGCAATTTGTCTCTTGCCCTCATACCCGGCCATCCTGAACGTCCAATCAAGTCTTTGTTCGAAATCAATGAAGCCTTTAGTCTGATCACCAATATTCTCTAGTCCATGACCGACGAGCCGTCGAAGACCTCTGGGTAGTGAATTCGTACACTCATATTACACTCCTACCCTATTTTTGAAGATTTTGAAGTTGTTGCTCGAGCTCTGAAGACCTCATCTCCAGCCATCAGGCCTTATCAGCTTCTAAGAAGATGGATACTCTACATGTATATCTTTTTTATTTTGAGATGTAGCTCCGCTGTGTATTTTTCACGGCTACACTTTATATAGTTATATGACATGGATCTACAGTGTATTTGATTGGTAGCCATGCGCTTATTCTATCACGAGCATGGGTATGCCCGTCTCGGTGAGACAATTGTTATTTTTGTAGACGGTGCCTCCCGATTTCTGGTTCCTGGGCTCACTTGTTTGGCACATCAGTAAAGATTGGTAATGTATTTCGGCCATCAAATTCTCTTCTGACCTCACACATTAGGGGGCATCTGTTATAACCCTAATTTGCACCATACAAGCTTACCTGGCAGCAGGCCATCTCAGATTCCTTCTTTGCCAACACATTGTTGAACAACTCTTCTTAAAAACACTTTTTATAAAGGCCCACGTGCCCTGCTCTATTACTGTATGCGTGTACATGCTCGCTGACCCAAAACAGCCCGCGTGTACCTACAAAATCACGAAAAAAGGAAAGTTGCCGACGGAATACACAGCTTTGGGTGAGTTAACTGAACCTTCCGGCCATGCATGGCCGAGGGTTCTCCCAAATACCTAGCTTCTTCTAGCCTATAAAAGAAGGGTAAGGGGTCCCATTTGGAGAAGGAGAATCATAGTAAAGAAACTATACCCAATTGCATATTCCCTTTGTCCCAACCCTTTACCCTTCCTTGTGCAAAGAGAAAGATAGAGCAAAGAAGTTGGAGGATAGTAGAAGAGGAGCCCAGGACCAGGTTCGTGGAGCAGCGGTCGGCTTCATCATTGTAAGTTGATTTGTTGAAGTTAATAATAAAGAGATAATTTTCCCGTCCCACCATATGAGGTTTTTATGATTTATTGTATACTTGTTTATTGAAATCTCTAACCCATTAATCTATAGATCAAATGCATGTGGAGTTTGTTGTTTGTTTTATGTGAATGAAGGTCAGCCTTGGGAGGAGAGCTGCAATCAAAAAATGATCAAGCGTAAGGAGGGATCTACATCAAACGCCCGTAATAAGGTATGCTCATTTAACTATGTATTTGCTTAAGAATAATGGGGATTAGGTCTAGGACGACGGTAGAAAGTAGAGATCTTTAGGTCTTTTCTGCATGCATAATCTAACCCTAAGTGCTAGTCCGTAGAGGGATTTCCCACTCACAACAATAAGAAAGGTAAAGAAAATGTGGTGGTTGATGCTTTATCAAGGAAATATGAGGAGGAAGGATCCATCTTTGCCTTATCCTTACCTATTCTCAAATGGTTAGAGGAAGCTTGTCGAGAATGCGTAGCAAAAAACATTGTGGTTCAACTCATCCAAATACTTCAAGAACATCCCAACCCTCCTAAAGGCTATACATGGCAACAAGATAACTTGAAGTATAAAGGGAACATTGTTCTAATAAAAAGTTGACCTTAAAATAATGGGCCTTAGAGGAGTTTCATTCATCACCTACAACAAGTCACTTTGGATTTCATAAAACTTATGAATGAGTTAAGTGCTTTGTCGTTTGGGAAGGAATGAAAACAAGCATCCATGATTTTGTAGCAGCTTGTGACACATGCCAAAGAAATAAGGGTGAGACGATGAAGACACTAGGAGCATCACAACCACTACCAATCCCAACAAATGTTTGGACTAACATCTCTATGGATTTCATAGTAGGTATTCCAAAATTTGGTAATAAATCAATCATAATGGTGGTATTTGATCACTTTTCCAAATATAATCATTTTTGTGATTTATCACACCCATTTACACCTTCCTCAGTTTCCCAAGTCTTGATGGATCATATTTTTAAGTTACATGGCATGCCTACTTCTATTGTATCAAATCAGGATCCCACATTCACCAATATTTTTTTGCAATAATTGTCTAGACTTCCAGGTACTCAGTTGGAAATTAGCATTATGTATCATTTCCAAACTAATGTTCAAACCAAAGTGGCCAACAAGTGCTTAGAAACCTATTTTTGATGCACCAATGGACATAGTGGTTACCCCTTGCAAAATGGTGTTATAATTCCACTTATCATGATGCTACTAAAATGACTCCATATGAATATTTTTATGGCCAAAAACCTCTATCAGTGGATTCCTATTTACCAAGAACTTCCAAGGTCCATGCATTTGATAACACACTCCATACCAAAGAAGGAAATCTTTGAACACTTAGGGACAATTTGGTTATGGCTCAAAATAGAATGAAGCAACAAGTTGACCAACACTACTCTAAGTGTTCTTTTGAAGAAGGGGATCGTGCTTTCCTTTTCCTTCAACCCTATAAACAAACCTCATTCAAAAATAAAATCCACTAGAACCTAGCACCAAAGTTCTATGACCTTATGAAATCATCCAACGCATTGTACTTCCTAACAAATTGGCTTTGCCAACCCACTCAAAGATTCATCCAATCTTTTATGTTTCATGTATAAAGAAGATAGTGGGATCGAATTGCAAGGTGCAAACTGACCTGCCAAAATTTGATGGAGAATGGTCCATTTGGCTCCAATCCGAAGCTATATTGGCCACTAGAGAGCATCAATTACTTCAATGCATAGTTCAAGAAGTATTGATCCAATAGAAAGATGTGCAACCAGAAGATGCCACTTAGGAACCAATAATGATTATGCAACAATTTCCCCACCTTCAAGCTTGAGGACAATGCTACTTTTTAACGGGGAGGTCATGTTAGGATCCTACCATAACCTTTGTGCTTTAGGTTACTTAGGAGTTAGTCAATTAATGTATGCAACCATCTTATTTGAACAAGGCCCATTAGTTAGTAATGGATAGTTATTTAATATAAAGGGTTCCACTTTATTGAATAAGGCCCACTAGGTAGTTGTTACTCCTTAATGACCATACCACACGTAGTTAGGGTTTTACTATTGAGAACCTATTTAAAGATCTAGGAGGCTAAGTGAAAGGTCACCCCACCTCAAGAGGCAAATGAAAATTGCTTTATTTCTTCCAATTATCATAATAGAAGGGTATATTTCACATATTTCATCTTATTTTTCTCTTGTATCTAGTTTTCTACATTTATAATATTTGTATACTTAGTTTGTATTTCAAGTCTAAGGGTTAAGGAACACTACAACAAGATCAATATACTTTGGAAGTAATGTGACCATTGTTGAATATAAATGATGTACAAATTAAAAAAAAAAAAAATGTTATGTCTACCATTAGGACTCCAATCAGGTATGGTTATTTATTAAAGAAAGCCTTTATTATTGATGGACATGTCACTGGTCTCAAGTCACATGACCATCATAACCTATTGAAGATATGTTTTTCTCCAAGGAAAAAATATGTTTTCTATTTCATAGAGAAAACGAAAGTAAATTTTGTAAGCACTTTTGCATTCAATATTGGCCCATCATAAGGCATCATAAAGTTCTGAAAAAACAGTTTCAATGATATTGAAACCAAAAAGGCATCTAAGACTTGAAGGCATCGAGTCCCAAATATGCATATAAAGGAGTAAAAATTTCCAACCAACTTACAAAAAGTAATCCATGTCTCATGGATCCACACAAGCATGTTTTGATAAACCATCCATATTGTCATTAAGTGTAGTTAATGCATCAAGAAACAAAGAAACACATCACCCTTGGACTTCCAAAAAAGATGGTAAACAACCAAGAATGCCATCTAATCCATGAATGACAAATGGTAAAGAGAACTAAAAAGTATTTGAGCATATGCATTTTCATAGTTTGCATCATCATCATATCATTGACCTGTATATTTAGGAAATTATGCATGAATCTAAGCATACAAAAATTGCAATAACAATAACCACTATGACCTAACAAACCTATATTTAGGAAATTGGTAGATTAGTGTAATCATGCAAAAAATATGACAATAATAATCATTATGACATAACTTGTTTTTTCCCTATAACTATAAGGGAATTGTAATCAAATCAACCCTAACACATTGAGTATGAAGTTAAAAAGGGGATTTAGTGTCTCTTTTCCTTTTCATTTGTGTTTATGCATGAAACAAATTCTTTAATTCCCTTTGTCATCTTATGGTATTGATTAAAGTTTTTTGAAATATTTTATTATAACTATAATTATGATTAAATTTTACATTAGATTCACCCATATTAGGAATAATGACATTGTTGATGCAGACTATGCATGCCTTCAGGTATATTAGTAGTTAGTGGGGATCACAGTAGAAAGGAAATTGGAGTACCGATTGAAGACACAAGGATACCAAGGTACCGATTAAAGACATAAGGAAACCAAAGTCCCAATTGAAGACATAAGGAGACCATTTGTGGTTCTTAAAGAGAAAACTTCCCTTAACTATGTCATTCCCATTCATTGTCAATCGATGACTTATTGGTCACCTTCCAAGGACAAGGACAACGCCACATGCAATACATGCATACATAGAAAGAGGTGTAACAACCCTTGGAAGTTACTATACATATTTTACATGGCCATTGGAATGGATATTGAATGAGAATATCATTGGACCAAATCCCATATTAATTCAATGGAGAAGTGAATGCGACTTAGCACGAAGAAATTTGGTATGGCCTATGAGACCACTAAAAGCATTCAATTTGGAAAATTAAATTTTAGTAAATTGCAAGAAACAAAATTATTTTTTTCTCCCTAAGAATTAATATTGAATAATAAGATGAGGTTTGTGGTGAAGATTCTGACATGTATTGGTGATTTTGTTTGAGGTCAAAGTTTCATGGGGGATTTTTTTACTTAGTAAGTTCATGGATTTTGAACTTGACCTAGTGGACTTTAAGGATGACAACTTAACTAGTTTGCATTCTATCTTCAGGTCTCATCATGAGCTAATGGAAATCTTGTTGGGGATTGGGGTAACCTTGAGTATAACAAAATATAATATGCATAGATAAACAAAGGAATAATACTCCAAGAAGATCGGTGGTGTCTAAAGAGACCGTTTCAACACTTAAGCACAATGCATTTTGATTAGAACATCACAGTGCATCATTGAATATAATTGTGATTACTCACCATGTTCATCATATGTCACACACAATAATCAACCCATAGGGTCCTTTATTTATAGTATCAGGATTTAACCAATTTCCTTGAAATTGGGAAGATCTTGTCCACATATAATCATCGGTGATTGGAACATATTTTGGTAAATTTGTGTTGTTGCATCGGCTAATCAAATTACCAATTCGACCCGGCCATCTAGTTGTCCAACATGTAGTTGAATACTCAATTGGTTGATCCATTGACCGATTTTCAGTCGATTATCCAACCGAATGTCTAGTCGACCACCCGATCAACTATCTCAAGATGCTAGTTGACTGACCGACTAACTGTCTCCAGCAGACGTGGGATGAACCACTAGAGCATGAGGTTCTAACACCTCCCCCCATAAACACATGGTTTTGGACATTCAGGAGGTGAAATTGCGTCAGTGGGACACCCCCCTATAATTGCATTTGCCTGAAACTTGAGCTTAGTGCGAAGCTTAATAAACTTAAATTCAGAGAATGACTTTGTAAATATATAAAAAAATATGATCATCAGTTTTGCAATACACAAGAATGACAACCTTCTCTTGAACTATCTCTCTCAAGTAATGAGCATGAATTTCAACATGCTTCATTTTACTGTGGGCAATAGGATTATTAGCAACCTGAATTGCACCGTGATTGTCGCAATAGATAGTAGTAGAGGTTCGAACAAAAAATCTAAGTTCACCCAAAAGCTAGGGAATCCAAACAACTTATGTACCTATATTGACGGTGCCATGATACTCACTTTTCATGGTCGACATAGAGACTACCCTTTGTTTCTTGAATGACCAAACCAGAGGACCGGTGCTAAAGAGAAACACACATCCAGAAGTGGACGTATGATCATCATTGTCACCTTCCCAGTCAAAGTCTTTGAAACCAATTAACGGGTTTGAATTGCAATAATATTGTATACCAAGATGAGAGGTACCCTTGATGTAACGAATCATTTGTTGTGAAGATTTCTAGTGACTAGCATGTGGATCTTGCTTAAACCAAGAAACCACACTAAAAACAAAGGAAATATCAGATCGATTGTGAGTTAAATAAATAATGTTATTGATCAGTTGTCTAAATAAAGTGGCATTGACTTTAGGAGTATGACAGTCTTTTATCAACTTAATCCCAGAATGAAAAGGGGTATCACATGGCTTACAGTCAACCATCTTGAAATGGTTCAAGAGATCCATTACATATTTAAATTGAGAGAGGAACAAACCATTAGATAGAGGTAAAAAATGAAGACCAAGAAAACAATGCAGAAGACCAAGGTCTGTCGTATCAAAAGTGTCAGCAAGTTGTCTCTTCAATCGAAATAGTAGATCAATATTATTTCCAGTTATGACCAAGTCGTCAACATATACAACAACAATTAAGGTATCACCATTATGATGTAATAAATAAAGATTGTGATCAAATTCACAAAATTTGAATCCAAGATTGAGAAATAAGAAGTCGATCTTAGCATACCATGCCCTTGGAGCCTATTTCAAACCATAAAGGGACTTTTGTATTCGAAAAACAAGATTTTCATTTGTCACAAAACCAGGGGGTTGTTCCATAAATATTTTTTCATATAATTCGCCATGAATAAAGGAACTTTTAACATCCATTTGGTGGATTTTCCATCCAACGTGAGTAGCAAGGGAAAGAATCAGTCGAATAGAATTCAGCTTTGCAATGGGGGCAAAGGACTCGGTGTACTTGATCCCTTCTTGTTGAGAAAATCCTTTTGCAACCAAATGCGGTTTATGATGCTAGATAACACCTTCAGAGGTAAATTTGGTATTATAAACCCATTGACAGTTCGCGACGTTCTTCCCTTGAGGTTGAGGAACTAAATCCCAATTGTGACTCTTTAAAAGACAGTTCATTTCATCTTGCATAACTTGCTCCCATTCAAAATGTCCTTATGCATTTTCATATGAGACATGATCACAAGTCTCAATAACATGAGTCGTCAAGGAAACACCGGCCTATTGCTTCTGACTCTGAATATAACAGCTTGAAGATACATTAGATTCAAAACTTCAATTATCTTAGCAGCCCACCGAGGGAGACAAGGGGATGGTGAACTAACATTCACTTCAGAATGTCAATCAGGAGAGGTAATAGTTTCAATCGGAATAGACTAGGAACCAGTCAACCTAGAAATAAACTATGCAGACGACTAAGGAACAGGGTTTGACTATCCACTTGAAATGTTGAAGAAGGGAATAGGTGGTCCACTGTTGGAAATGATGTCAAAGGGACCATTCTGTGATAAACAAGAGGAAGTATTCAATAACTTAATACCTTAATACTTCTCATCAAAAAACACATTTCTATTGATAATGAAATATCGTTTGACAGGGCCAAAAAACCAATATTATTTGGCTTCTTTGGAATATCCCACCATAATGCAAGCGTGACTCTTTGCATCCAATTTCTTCCTGCAATCATTCAGAATATGGGCCCAAGCAATACATCCAAATAATCTGAGGTGATTGACTTACGTCTTCTTCTCACACCATCTCTCAACTAGAGTCATAGAACTGACATCTCTGGTCAGAATATGATTCAAGAGATAGTTAGCATAGTAAACAACTTCAATCCAAATCCTAGTTGGTAGATCTTTTGCCTGTAAAAGGCATCGAGCTATTCTGACCAAAGTATGATTTTTTTTTTCTTGATACACCATTCTATTGAGGACTGTGAGTTACAAACCTCTGCTAGGAAATACCAAATCGCGCAAGGTATTATTCAAATGGTCGATTCACATACTCTTCGCCAATATCAGATCTCAAAATTTTGATAAGTCAATTGCATTTCTTTTCATCCAATGCCCTAAATTCCTTGAATTTTTCAAAGACCTTACTCTTATTTTTCAAGAAATAGACCCAAATAAATCTAGAGAGATCATCCGTAAAGGTCAAAATATACTTTGCACTTGCTAATGAAGGTTGATTAATATAACATAGATCATTGTGAATAAGCTCTAGTGGGTTCTGTGCTTGCCACGCTTTTCTAGAGTCGAAAGGTGCCTGATGATGCTTACTTAGCACACATCCTCTACAGAATCCATCAGGTGGAATAACATTGGGTAGACCAACAACCATATTATGTGTGGACATCGACTTCATACTTTGATAATTTAGGTGTCTAAGTCATTCATGTCAATTCTGCTCCGTTGATCGGTCTGGACAATGAGAGCAGTTGGTCCAGGATTTGGTCAAGGTAGGTTACATAACTTATGTAGTCCATCCTTTGAGTCGAGAAACCCTTCTATGGAAATCTACCTATCATTCTTCAGATCCCTAACAAGAACCGATCTGACCAAAACTCAACAATCTTACTAGTCTATGTTAGTTGAGAAATCGATAAGAGATTTTCACCGAGATTGGGTACATGGTAGACATAAAAAATCCTTCCATGTTGACAAGGAACATCACCATGACCTGAAATATCAAGAGAAAATTCATCAACTACATCGATTTTTTTCTCAACGGCTTTATCCAGGAAGGAGAATGAAAAAGCATATTTAGCCATATGATGAGTGCACCTAGAATTGACTACCCACTCATTCTTCGAGATGTGAGCAAGCAATGTTTGAGAGGTTTTAACTTGGAATGTAAAATTATTGGTCAATCGACGTACAATCGACACGTATCCTTCAATAATATTAACCTTCTCCTCTAATTCGTCGCCCTTATTCTAATAACTTTTCTTCAGATGTCCAATCTTTCCACAATACATACATGTTTTCTTCTTTCGATTCTTCTGGGTAGACTTCGGTTCATCAATACTCACTTTAGTTTTATATTCCAGACATTCATGTCTACATACAGGAGCATCGGACCATCCTCTTTAATTATATTCATCTTTCACGTTCCCTTGAGCAAGTGAACTTGATGTTTACCACCAAGCATCCCTTCATCAAGCAACCTATGTTGATCTAATCAGTAAGCCACAAAAGGTATCAAAGGTATAGTCCTTACCATCTTCCTTGTGTGGTTGCCAATTTTTCTGGAATGTGGAACGGAGCATGTCGAAAGGTGTTCTCAGATTCATCAGGACCAACTCGATGTGTTGTCCATCTTTCTTCTGAAAATTTATCCCACATTCACCCAATTTAAACTGCAGATCTTTAAAATGTGCCAAATAGTCCTCAATCCTTTCAAAGGAATGCAGATCAAGAGAGATCAACTCTTTCTCTAAATACATAACTTGAATCTCATCGACTTTGTCAAACATATACTTCAGCTTCTTCCAAACTTCACGAGGGAAGTCAATCCCACTTGTATGAAAGAAAATCTCCCAAGAAATGTAAGTCATAATGACCCCAACAACCTCATCTTTCTTCTCGTAGATGACAAACTTTACTTGGTCATCCTTTGGATCTGGAATAACGACCTTTGTATATTTCCAGAGCCCTTTGCTTTTTAGCAAAGTCTCCATATTTGGTGCCCAAATAGCATAATTGACTCCATTCAGAATAACAAGATCAATCTTGGAAGCCATCTTCGATATTTGACAGATCGAATATGATCTAAACATGTTACAGTAAACAAATCAATAGTCCAGTGTCAATATCACAACAAGATCTGACTCGGAAATATTTGTGGGCAACATCTGAGGTCAAAATAGTCACTTTGATACCATGTTAGGGATTGTGGTAACCCTAAGTAGAACAAAGTAGATTATGTGGAGATAAACAAATGAATAATGCTCTAAGAATATCGGTGGTGTCTAAAGACATTGCTTCAACACTTAAGCACAACACATTATGATTAGAACATCACAATGCATCATTGAATATAATTGTGATTACTCATCATGTTCATTATATTTTACACACAATAATCGATCCATAGGGTCCTATATTTATAGTTTCAAGATCTAACCAATTTCCTTGAAATTGGGAAGATCTTATCCACATATAATCGTCAGTGATTGGAACAGATTTAGGCAAATCCACGTTGTTATTGTTGATGATTACAGCTATGTGAGACATTCTCCAGCTTACAAACCTGTGAGATGTGGATCATTGCAACTATGTGAGTCTTTCTCCAGCTTACAAACCTGAGAGAAATCCCCTAAGAAGGGTACGTGGTTTCTACCTGAGACAGAGTTGGAACGTAGAGATGACCTCCTTCATTCATAGAGTTGAGAATAACTCCAGATGATTATCCAGTGGGAAAAGCGATCTGTTGAGTTAGACATGCATGTGGTTGAGCACAAGGTGAACGTGTGAAATCCCAAAGTGTTGGGTGCATCATCATGTGAACAGAAATGAAGATGATGTATTAGCCTCCTCTAAGCAACAGATTTTGTAAGGTAGCTAGAGAGGTAGTGGAGGGGCTCATAGGGCCCATAGTGATGATAGTGGAGACCATTCAATGTAAGGTGGACTAGGTCCACTATATTATTAAATAAGGCCCACTATGGTAGTTAGATATAATAAATGGGTAATTAGATATAATAAATGTAAGAGGAATTCTTAGAAGGTTCTACTTCTAGAAGATTCCTCCTCTAGAATGTTCTTAGGTGATGGTAGCACTATATAAAGGGGTTCAAGCAATGTAATGAGGCATGAAGATAAATATTGTATTTGGAGCGGTAGCTCAATAGGAGGATGCCCCCTCGAAGAGGCAAGTGAACAGGAGAGGATCCCTTCCATAATAGGATCCATTGTACGGTGTTGCCCTACCTCAAGGGTTTGATGGTAATAAAGGAGATTTTGCATATTGTTCTTGTATATCTATTGTGGTGTTTTTTTATTCAGTCTTTGGTTCTTAACAAGTGGTAACAGAGCACTTTCCTTGGCAGACATTGTGGGCAAATATTTTTTATTTTTGCAGATTTTTTTTTTCAGAAAAGAAAAAAGAGGGCCGCGACATTCTTCAAGTTTTCAGTATATTTCTGTGAAAATTTTGCAAAAACAGGTTGTGGATCTGAGTTCCTCTCAGAAAAACACTCAAGTTATAAAAAAAAATCGTCCGAAACGGAGTCCGGGAAGTCAAGATATTGAAGTTTTAAAATCTGCAATTTTCAGGGTTTTTTTTCGCGGACGACGGCGCGATTTGTTTTTATTTTTGTAACATCTGGAGGCCGAATTTTCTCAAAAAAATTACAGATCTGAGTTCCTCTCACAATTTCACCCAATTTCAAAAAAAACAATCAACCGAAACGGAGTCTGGGAAGTGAAGTTATGAGCATTTTAAATTCAACAGTTTTTTAGGGTTTTTTCAGAAGAAAAAAAAACCGTGATTTTCTGTTGTAACTTATTGTTCTATTTTTTTGGGTTTTTTCATGACGGATGCAGGACCGAAGGGTTCATAGGGTGATCAGATGGCTATTTCTTCTCAAAACCTCAAAGAAATTCTTGAAGCATTCAAATCTCAATTGTATGACACATTGTGTGACACATTGCATGACAAATTTCATGACCTTGCAAATGGCCTCAATAATAGTTTTCGTAGTTCATTGGATAGCATGCATGAGATATTTCTTATGGCAGACGTCAGGGATGAATATAATCAAGAAATATATGCTTGGTATGATTTTGAGGACGATTGTGATGATTGGTATATGGATAGTTGTCATTTCTGGGATGACAACCACTTCCATATTTTATTTGATGACTCTACTCCACCTTCTGTAGAG
>ML776642.1:917861-939275 GCA_009831015.1 Picea engelmannii
GCCTCTAATCAGTCCCTGTAATTCTCTTAGCGCTGAATGACTTGGAATTGGAGGATCCAGTCAAGTCCTCTTTCAGCTTCTTGAAGCCCTGAACCAGAAGGATCCTGTTTTCGGAGTTTTTCCTCTACAAACTGCTGCAAGCCCGATGCCCAGAGTTGTTTGTCCACTTTCTCCTAAGTCTTCCACCTGTTCATGTTTAAATCAACCCACTGGCTGAAGTTAGGATTCCAGACCTCCTCTGTCCTTATGAACCAGACTCAGTCCCTGAGTTAGAGTGATACCTCCTAGAGCCGTTATCTCCATTTGATCACCCTTCATAAANAAATCGTGACATAAAACTGATGGGCGTTGGGCTCTACTCCTGCAAGCAATCCAGGAGTGACTTCTAACGCTAACACGTTCTACCTAGGGTTCTATAATATGTTGGAGGAACAAATTTTGAGGGTGGTTGAGTAATCCAAATTGTCAAGGAGAGTCCTAGGAGCCCTAAATTCCACCTTTACAACCCATATTCCCAAGGAAAATGATCCCTCCTCTTTTGAATAATTTAGGCATATCTAATTGTGTAATCTTTGTTTACATTTACTCATTTCAGAGATTATTATTAACAGATGAAGAGGGATCTTGTCAAGTTTAATTTTAGAAGAGAAATTTGGTTTCCTATTCAATAGGTTGATCCATGATGATGTTGGAACAGATAAATAAGGAATGTACTCTATCAAAATTCAAAAAATATTGGCAATTGTGATGAAAATGGATCTAGACAAAGATTGTGTTAAGGTGAACTGGTTATATCTTAGGTTGGTATTGGTTCATTTAGGTATGAATATGCAAAATGTCTGTTGGATTATGTGATGCCTCTCATCTACTACCATTTTAGTTTTAATCAATTTATCACCATCAGGGTTCTCCAATGCCTCGAGAGGACTCCAACCAAGGTGTCCTCTATCACTCGTTCTATTTTTATTAGTATTTGATGATCTAAGTATGTTGATAGAAGATGTAAAGACAAGATGGCTTATGAATAGTTTAAAAATAATATATTCTATAGTCATTTCACACCTACTCTTTGTAGATGATATAATTATTTTGGTCATGTTTCCCTCCGGGAAATGAACTCTAAAAATGATATCTTGGAGATTTATTGCAAAGCAATAGGCATGGAAGTTAGCATGCAAAAATACTCATTGTTCTTCATTGAGTTGGGGGAAGGGGTGGAAAATCAAATTGTAAATATGTTCCCTATGAAACACTTTCCCCCTGATCAAGGAGTAAAGTATTTAGGTTTTTAATTAAATCGAAATGAATACAAGTCTAAGGATTGGTTATGGGTGTTTATGAAAGTTGAAGCTGGAGCTTTTGTATGGTGTCATAGATGCTTTTCACATGGAGGCAAATTGATTATGGTCAAAGTTGCATTGGAAAATATCCTAGTGTATTCAATGCCAATACCCCATATCTCAAAAAAAATTCTAGATAAATTAGAAATAAGTGTGTTAGTTTTTATGGATAGGGAAAAGGGAAAAAGACGGACCCCCCGTGTTAAATGGTCAAGGGTGAAAAATTTAAAGGAAGCATGTGGATGGGGATGAAAGAATATCTATGTTTTCAATATGGCTCTAGCTGTAAAAATTTTATGGAGGTTATGAAGGGTTGTGGGAGAAAGTGATGAAATTTAAATACTCAGGGGGTGACCCCATGGAAGAATAGTTAAGATTGGAGAGAAAAAGTTTGAAAGGGGCCTCAATAGTATGGAAAGATTTGGTTAGGGCATTTCCATTATTTGGAAAATCAATAGTGTGGAAAGTAGGTAGATATAACAAAGTGAGAATTGGGGAAGATCCTTGGCTCAGTTGTCAAGGCAACTCTGGGCTCTCTGGTCCTCTCTTAAATGACTTGCACTCCTTAGAGATTTTTTGCCTAGAGGAGGTAGCATGTTTAGAAGGAAGAAATGAATGTTCATAGGGATAGAAGTCAATGGAAGAATTGAATTTATAGGGGGGAATATGGATGAATGGACTCATTATTAAGAAGGTTAAATCATAGGGCTATTAATCTTTCATATCAGGAAAATTTGATCAAATGGTCCAAGAATAAGGACTCTAGAGAGTACACAACTAAATCAAGTTATTCAACCAAAATGGAATAACACCATGGGAGGGAAAGATATTATTGATGGATTTTAGTTTGGAAGCTTAAGAGTCCTTTAAAGTCGAGAATATTTGTATGGTTAGCCTTGGCCAATAAAATCTTAAGGTGGGGTAATGGTCAAAAGAGGAGTTGGCATGGGCTAGGGTGGTGCATTTTATGCAAGTGTAATGATGAGATAGTTGATCACCTATTTGTTTCATTTCCTTTATCAAGAGAAGTTTTGAACAAAGTCCTGTAGATTTCAAATGGTAGGAACAAATAGAAGCAGGAATCTCAAATGAAATGCCTAAAAATATATAGGATGGACAAGTATAAAAAAAAATTGCAAAGTCTTACCTTGCTTTGTAATCTAGGGTATTTGGTTATAAATGAATAACGTGATTATTCAATGGTAGGAATTAGTTTCTACTCAGGCAGGCCAAAGGATCCCAAAAGAACCAGTGATACATATAGTTATAGCTTGGGGGGGGGTTGACCCAGGGTGTGTGTGGTGTTTGGGTCATTCTTTTCCTTGAGTCTTCTCAATTTATTTCATTAAAATATGAAGTTGGTTGAGGAACAAATAATCGAGTTGAGTTTTATGCCTTGTGGCTTCTATTGAAAACAATTGCAGACCAAGGAATAGTGCACTTGTAGGTGTTTATAGATTCAAAGTTGTTAATGGATTGGGCCAATAATGATGTTTAATTGAAAATATGCTTCCAAATCCAATCATGACCAAAGTTCTAAAGGTAAAAAGTAGTTTTACAAAATTATCCTTTGCTCATATAAACAAAGAATTCAACACAAAGTAAATCAATTGTCTAGGGAATCTTTTTCATTATAGGAGGGGATTTTATAGGAGTGAGAGTTTAGAGTGGGTCCTTATTTCAAATTCTAAATATTTTCTTTGTTGATCAATGTGAACAAATAATGCATTAGGAGCCTAAAAGGAGAGAATTTTTTTTTTGGGGAAGTCGTGTGTTTTTTAAGTTTGTTTTTTATGAAACAAGTTGTTTTAGAATTGAATTATGAATTTTGTTACCCTTATGGGCCTAGAAGACTATAATTTTGAGCTCTAGGTCAGTTTGAAAACAATACAGGTTACATGTTTTTTGGACTATAAAAACTGGTATATATATATTTTGATTTCACATTTGAAATATAAAGATTTTTTTCTTGGGAAAAAAAATAAAGTTGGATAATGGAAATGTAGAAAATTTCATACAAAGTAGTATTGTGAAGATAATTTGTATTAAAAAAAAAAAAAACTTTGAGGATGTTGCATATCGAAGAAGAAGAAAAGAATTTGGCCAAACTTAATTTTGTTTTGAAATAATAGTGTCATCATAAAACAAGGGCAGTGAGGTTGCTTATACTGCCTCCTAAGAATTTGTGCCAGAGGCAGTATGAGCAGCCTTAGTCAACGTAAAGGCTGCGAAATACACCCCATCGCCTGAGTAATACATCCCACTGTGTGAAACCTCAAAATAAGTGCTTGAAACCTCGAAATAAGTGAAGGCTGCAATAACACTATAAATTTATCAGCCAATGAAATGTAAGAAAACTCATTTTTTTACACATTAAAAAATAAAATTTTAAATTTCTTATGTTACACATTAGGTTCTTTACAAAAATTTTGAAGTCAAACCAAATTAATATAACAGTCAAAGCTTACTCATTTCTATGTATACTGTCGGAGGCAGTACAATAATAGTGTTATAAACTAGCATACCCCCGAAGCAGGGGAAAGAGAACGTCGAATTGAATCGAGTTGATACATTGTTTCAGGATAAGAGAACTATGTTGGATGGTTCATGAATAAGTAATAGAGGATCCATTGAATATGGTCCATGAATAATGTATTAAAATGATCTTTCATATGGTTAAGTATCAATGGAAATATTTCTATTTGGTACCATCCGTGATCGGCAATTGCTCATATGCAAGGGAAGGAGGCACTTGAGTGGTTCACACATAAAAAGCCACATTCCTAAATAGATGCATATGAAGAAGAAAATTTGAAGTTGTAAAGTGAAAAAAGGGACTTGATAAAAAACAAGTTTGGTTTGAGAAGAAGACATCAAGACAAATGTGGATATCAGCATAGGAAATGGTTTGAGAAAAGTAAGAAGTAATTAATTCAAGGATTTGATTTTAGGAACATATTATGTCAATAGGTTAAGGTCAAATCATGTTAACTTTAACCTACTATGGAGTGGGAAAATATGGATAGGAAAAACAATGAGTTTGGGTTCAATTTTGATTCAGATTCAAAACTTGAAAACATGTTTAGGGTTAGTAAGGGTTTTTCTAGATCCAAGTATGATATATTAAGGAGAAATGATGATCTTTTTGTTAGAATCAAACAAAATTTGTTGCCTGATCAAAATCCCTATTATGTGGGATTTCAACAAAATTAACAACTGCTACTCACTCCTTAGCTTGATAAGAGGTTGAATTTTTTCTAGTTTGGTGGGAAAATCCCTTTTAGTTTTGTTGCTTCTATTTGAATTCTATGTCTTTAACTTTTTTGTATAACATTTTGGTCACAATTGTGGAGATAGCCATAGTCTAAGACAAGTGAAACAATGGATTTTGGAGTTTCATGCTTCTTCGACAAAGCCACTTGATTTATGTGTGACGGTGATACTTTGGGTGATGGCTCTCGTGTCTACAACAAGAGTATGTCATCATTTGTCATTTCCTCCCTCCCCAACTCAAACAACTCTTGCACCATATCCTAATTTAAATCCACACCAAATTATCTACATTGCAATTGAAATGATGATATATGCCAAATCCACATCTCATTGCATCACAACCAGTATGAGAATTTTCTCATTTCCAGACCAAACATACACACAAGTATATAATTTTTATAGCCTAACCAAACCTCATTATCATTTTAGTAAGAGAAAACTCAAGTAACACGAAGCAAAAAACAAGTAAATTTGAGGGAAGCAATTGACCTCATTATCATTTTAGTAAGAGAAAACTCAAGTAACATGAAGCAGAAAATAAGTAAATTTGAGGGAAGCAATTGACATTCAATATGTGACATATTGATATAGTAAGAATTAAGCTAATCCACTTATACTAAAATGTCAAATAAGAAAGAAATCAAAGCAACGTTTTTGTACAAAAGCAAAAGTAAGATATGTTTTGCCACTAAGACAAAGTATTCAAGTAGACCCCAACTTGCTCCTATTTTAATAAGTAAAACTTATGAAACTAATAATATCAAATACCAACCATATGCATCTACCATTTTGTTGAGGATGGATTGTATCCATTTAATTCAACCTTTATATTTTGTCCCCCTGAGGGTTGAGTGAAGGTATGTGCTACTTTAATATTTTTTGTTGTCAAAATAAGGAATATGGTTTCTTGTACAAAATGAAAAAGTTAGGGTATACCAAATGCTCATTTAAGCAGGTTCCCTAACCTTGACAACTAAATACAAAACAATGTAGAGGGGAAAACATAGTAGGAAAGAAATAGATATACCATAATAGTGAACATTTTCAATACCAATCACAACACATCAAACATTAATAGAAAACTCAATGAGAACAAACAAAACATTAATAGAAAACTCAATGAGAACAAACAAAAGAAGGAAAATGAGAATTTAAGAGTGAGAGTACATGCCATCATATTGTAATTGGAGATAGTCATTGTGTCTCACAAAAGAAGATGATATGTTATTTATGGTGAAAATCCAAGTTGTATGTAGAGGTGTGTAGATACAGAAATAGTTGATGGAAAAATAACATGATCAAGCTATTGGTTGTGACTAGTAGTAGATTGTTTTGTCAATCCTTTTGTATACAATTGAATGTCTAAAAAAATTCTTACGGCTGCCCCTGTTAACTATACTATTTTAGGGCCTCGGTTATACCTAACTGTATAAGTAATTTTACTCTTCAATGAGTATATATGTCTTAGCAATATAAAAATTTTCACATATATCTTCACACAATTACCTTATGTCCTAAGTTATATTTTGCATTCCAACGCTTTAATATACAAATTCTTATCATTTTTTGTCACCTACAATTCCATGGTTTCATTAATAGTTTAATAATTTAACAATTCATACGTTAATATTTATGGAATATTCGATACTCTCCACACATCGATCACCTAAGTGTTGTAAAGGCATTCATCTCTCATCAAAATTTAATACAATGACTGACAAGGAATTCCATGGGCCATACAACGATCCTTTGATACATGGAATAAAAAGGAGCTCAGAAGGAATTCCATGGCCAAGAGGGATTCCTTTGGTACATAAAACTAAAAGTTGTTGTCTCTTATAATTTGTCTTCTATATGTCTTAGCTTCCCACACCCTTTCACACAGTGGCATTGGAGAAGGTTATTTATGGATATATTTTTAATCAAAATATCAACCATATTACATATTAGAAAAAATATTAAAAAAAAAATGTTTTCATCCAATTAAATTAAATTATTGTAAGAGTGAATAAAGATACATGAGATTTTTAATTATGATGGGTTGAAAAACATTGTGTTTTGAAAATAACTTAACCAAAAAGTTATTAAGTTAGCTAATGTTAATGTTTTGAATGAAGACAATTATTATTTTAAAATATGTATTTAATGATGATAATAAATAGAAATTTGACTTTTTTATATTATATAAATCGTAATTTATTAATGAGATTTTTAATTATGAGAAGCTGAAAAACATTATATTTTAAAAGAAACAGAATTAAAATGTTGTTTAGTTAGTTAAAGTTATAAATTTGGATAGGAAAAAACATCATGAAGTTGGTTACTATTTACTTAATTAAGATAATAAATTGAAATTTTATTTTAGCATTAAACTATTGTAAAGCATTATATTGATTATAATGTCTAATAAATTTTGGTTAAACTGCGAACTAACTCTAGAAAAATATTAGATTGAATTCAATAAGATTGTGTCTACCATGTGAAAAAACTCCTCAATTTTTGTTCCTAAATGTAGAATAAATGGAAAAGTGTTGACTGCTAAATTGTTACCAAAACATATTTTAATTTTTGTTTTGAAAATGATTTTACTAATTGAAAATTTGGAATGTTGTTACTGTACAAACATAATGTTTTTTTAAGTTATCTTTAAAGTTAGTTACCTTAACATCTTCACCATTTTTATACAATCTAACAATGAATCAGTTTTTAAAGTTAGTTCCCTTAATATCTTCACCATTTTTGTACAATCTAACAATGAATCTGTTTTGGATTTTGTTCATGAAAGTAGAGTAAGTTACAAATGAGATTGATCCGATAATTGTCAAATTCCTACCAAAGCATACAGTGTAACTTGGCAAATGCATATGTTAATTTTTATTTGTATAACATCTTTATAATTGGATTTTTTTCATTATTATTATATTACATAAGTATGTTTTTAAAGAAAGAATGCTTCAATTTCCTTTAACATCTTTACCATCTTATCTTTGTATGATCAAAGTAACTGTTTTTTCATAATAACAAATATAATCATATAAATAATCACTGCTTTTTCATAATAACAAATAGGATCATATAAAGTGAAACATATCATGTTTTACAGATATCGTTAGAACTTTGAAGTATGAAAATACATAGTTTAAAAACACCACTCATTAGTATCATGCATGACTAAACATGGTTCCTAATTTGATTACAATGTATTGACTAAAATTTAATATACTCTTTCCCAAGGTAGAATTGATTATAATGTATTGACTAAAATTTCAATGACAATATACTCTTTCCCAAGGTAGTATAATAAATAGAAACAACATTTTTATGTTAATTTAATATTTTAGAAAGTATATTCTATTTTAAAAATTATTTTTCAACATTGTGAAATTTCTCAACCATATTTTGTTATTAAAATTAAAAATAATAATAATACTTCAAAGTTTAATTTTATGTTGAAATTTCTCGACCATATTTTGTTATTAAAATTAAAAAAAATAATAATACTCCAAAGTTTAATTTTATTAAAATTAAAATGTTGTTATATTTTTTCAGAATAATAATATATTTTAATACAATTTATACAATTTTAGTGGGTCTAATGGTTAAGAACATGTGTTTCCTCTTAAGAGGTCACAAGTTCAAATCCAGAGGAGAGTAAGGTATGTATACCTCTCTAGACTTTCCAGTCAAATCGTTGAGCCGAGGGAATCCCTTGTCCCACAAACAAGGGGGTCTCATACACCAAAAATTAATTATTATTATTATTATTATAAAAAATATTTTACATCCTTAAAAATATTCTACATCCTTCCCAATTGACCATAGTGGGTTTACCACCACTATTCACTAATCTATTCTAAAATGCCATTAATCTATTCTAGAATGATAGAAAGCTATAAAGTTTGCTTGAAATGACAGAAATCTAGTTAGTACAATTTACATCATTCCCGGTCAAGTCAATTGCAACTTTCAGGAGATACGGTTAAGCCACCGATATCACTAGTGCCTAAACCAGCCATGACAATGAATTTATGGGTAATGTTCGAGATCTAGTTTACTTTGGCTCGCTTGAACTTTTCCGCTTTCTAAATTTTCTGGCAAATGCCTTTGTTTGTCTGCCTATCCGAGTAACAATATGGAGGGAAATTGCAAGTGTTAAATCTATTTTCTAAACAGATTGCTTTGTTTTTTGTTATTTTCTGGGTTGTTTTTTCCCATATTCAATGGTTGAAATTGCAATTGTAATATTAGCAAATGTGCAAATAATTTCCAAACTACACTCTTAGCATGATACACAAATTAGATTCATGACTTCTTAATTGATACATGATATTAGAATTGCAATTAAACAACATGATATTAGAATTGCAATTAAACAACAAATTGATGAGATCACAGAATTTTTTATTCATGGATTTCTAGTTAAAGCAGTAGCGAAATTGAATCAAACACTAGATCAATCAAAGAAATTGGCCGACATGATGACTCCACACAACGCTCCCTATGAATCAAAGAAATGAATGAGGACATAGATATGAAAAAGATGTGAGCATGGTGAAAAGATAACCGGGTAGAATGTATTATGCAAACCTGCACTTAAAAGGGGAGGATAAGGGTGGCTTGCAAAGGCGGCGGAAGGAGATCAAGCAAAAATAGTCCCGTGAGACAGCGCGGTTGGTAAAGACAAGTACCTTTCTCCAAGTGTTGGGAGGAGGTCTTGAGGTCAAATCCGGCTGGGTCTCCGGGACGAATTGTAATAGCTGCTTGAGCTAGTCTGGATGCAGTGATGTAAATGATTTATATCTCTAATATAAATCGAGTAATTTCTCGTTGAAAGAAAAAAAGTACAAAACTAAAACATGGAAATCTCTACCACCTTATACTAATTAAGTTGACACATGTCATGCTTCCACAGGTGCTCGACAGACGACGAAAAGAGAGCGAGGAACCTCCCCTATAGAACGCCTTCGGCGTAATAATAATTCAAACATTCAAATATAAATATACTTTTATGAGCATTTAAGGAAACATGAAGTGATTGCATTGGTAACATAAATTCATATTTTGAAAACATTTCTCCTTGGTTGCACGGGCCTCAACACAGTGTAAACATCATTATTATCAATTTGAAGGTTTTAAATGGAAGCGTGAAGTATTATATCAAGCTAAATTAGCAAGTTTAAAAACTTTTCTTTTAACATTGTTGACATTGGAATTAATGGCATTACAAGGTATTAATTCCAATTAATATTGTCTTTCAAAATTGAAAAGAATATTAGGAATGTTACATTTACTTGTGAATTAGGTATTGAAGCAAAACTATAGAAATGATTCTTTATAGAATAGTTAGTGTGATAATATTGATTTAAATTAATATATGTCATTATTAGTCCTTGTCGAAGTCCAGGACTCTAGCAATCGATTCATTATTATTATTAGTTTGCGGTTGACTATTATAATTTTTGTTCTTTCCAAAGTTATACATAAGCAAAACAAAATATTTACTTTTCTATAATAAATAAATTTATTTTATAAAAAGGTAATTGGCCAACAAATTCCACCTCTTACTGGTCATATGCAATAAGATGCATTTTTTCCATGCACTTTTTCCATATTATAAAGTTGCGGACATGCATTTCCATATTTTATTTTTGTTATGCTAGATAACCTAAGTTTATGGAACCTGGGATGACCTCACATACATTTATCTCGGCTTTAAACAATTATGAAAAGCCACTAACAAGCCGACTTTAAACAATTCTGATAAGCCATTGACAAGCCACCGCCAAGCCTCATCCTCCGTCTGAAGATCTTACCAACTTTTCCTCAGCCTATGAGGAGCTTACCACCTCTATATTCATTGTAGTTGCAAACTGCCTTTGCAAACCAACATCTATCTGCTGCAAAGTTGCAAACTGCCTTTGAAAACCCACATCTATATTCACCGTAGTTGCAAACTGCCTTTGCAAACCCACATCTATTTGCTGCAAAGTCTGAATAAGTCTGAATATTCTTCACCGTAGTTGCAAACTGCCTTTGCAAACCCACATCTATCTGCTGCAAAGTCTGAAAGTTTGAATATTCACCACATTTGCAAACTAGACAACCTGCAAAATCTTATCGCCATGATATTCACCGCCTTCGCAAGCAGTGTTTAAGTCAGACAATGTTTATGTACTTTCAAAACTCTACAATGTCACCCAACATTTGTTCTCTATATTAGTCCAACATTTGCATCGGCTGGAAGGGAGCAAGAGGGAGCAACATCAGAGGGAGCAGAGTTCTTTGCCGAGCTAGATATGGGTGTCCCTGGTACAGGAGACCATACCTGAAGGTATGTTGATGAACGCCCCTCACTTTATGTCTTGCTTATCAAGTCTTGTTGTGTAACAAACCCTAATGGACTCCTTTCCTTCATAAAAATAGTCATCTGCACACAGAATTAATCATTTGCACACATAATTAATCATTTCTTCACTTAATAAATACAACATACCTTTAAGCATATGACAGACTGGAATGAGACTTTCTCATGACAATCCCGAAGAAGAAAGGTACTAAGTGACTGCCTTCTATACTGGTTTTATCTGTTAATAGAAAATTGCCCTCACCAGTGACCAAACTTCTAAACCAAATTTTTGCCTTATAAACCCAGTACTCAAATCAAAACCACCAAGAGTAGCCCATCGAAACCGCCACCCCCAACACAGTAGAAAAATATAACAATAAATAAACAAATCTATTGTTGCAACATAGAACAAACGCGGTTTAACGTACTCACCTGAAGTCCAGTTTCTCTGAAGCGGTTTATTGCTCTAATGGGCGAAGGAGGCCCCCAAATGGTTTACTTAAATATAGGCAAAATATCTCAGAAACCCTATGCGCCTTAAAAACAAGCAGCTATTTCCTGTAATTCCAGGTGATCGTTTGTCACGATCTCCGCGAAAAACTGGGACTAAGACTAGTGATGTTGTATGGAATACTCCATCTACACCCTCCACGGTTGCATCAAAACTGCCCTCTTTTGCAAATCTGCTCTCATCAAAACTGCCCTCTTCTGCAAATCTGCTCTCACGATGTTCAAACAGTCCTTCACATGCCTCGCTCATTTTTTCAGGGAGGTTGAAGGAATGCAAATCTGCTCTCACGATGTTCAGACACTCCTTCACATGCCTCTCTCATTTTTTCAAGGAGGTTGAAGGAAAGCTTGGGAAATGTTGCAACAGGCCACACTTATTTGTTGTAGAAGTCGTTGAAATTAAAGGTTTTTTAAATCTATTGCAATGTGGCTTGCTCCCTTATATATTTAATATCTTAAGTGGCCAGATGTTTCAAACCGCCAACCACTTGGCCAGTGGTAACATCCAAATGTTACATCGCTAAAACCCGTGTCTTCAAAGAATGTTTCAAATGTTGATTAGTGGTAGGGGCTTAGTGGGGCCGACATCTGATAAATCTATTAGGGAAGCGCATATGCATGTCTGTCAGTGTGTAGGATGTTGCCATCAACATTTCACTGGGTTCATGGGCCTCATATGGCAGGCGGTCTTGGCGATGGCCATGTGTTGGGGTAAGTTTTCTCTACAGTGGGTCATTCCAATCCCAAATCTTGTCCAAGTTTGTGGGCCTCGTGCCTTAGGATGTATTTGTCAATAGTTATGATGACGTAAAAATAATGTTCATAGTGACACTAAATATTCTCAACAAATATTTCTACCCGAAGAAAGGCCCCTCCCTGTATCTGATATATCCTTGTTGTAATTTTCTTTCTCATCAGGTTGTTCGGCTTTGAATAGTACCTTGAAGATTCCACTTGGGTTTTCTGAATGCCTACCCGGGCTTAGAGAAATGGCATGCAGGGTGGGCCCACAACCCCACGATACTATAACTGGCACATGTGGATGAGTGAAGCTGCTACGACAATGACCTCGATGTCCACAGCACCTTATCTTCCACAGCATATATATTAAGAATGGAGATGCACAATCTCGACACACTGACCAAATATTGAGAATATAGATCGCCAAATGTCAATTCCATCACGTTTTCATCTCATTTCCTTCCAAACAACACTATTTTCATCGCATTTCCTTCCAAACAACACTAGAAATTGGTGGGAAGAAATGCTAACAATACAGCAACAGGGGGTACAAGATATATTCATTATCATTATCTGGGTTGTTGCAGACAATCACAGTTGAGAGAGTGCCAATGGGTATTGTGAAATTCATTCAGAATTATCTCTTACATGGTCACAGTTGAGAGAGTGCCAGTGGGTGTTGTGAAATTCATTCAGAATTATCTCTTACATGGTAGGCACATTAAATATTCCATCTATTTCTTACATTCACGGCTTCATTCTGTGCTCTTTATGTTTTTTACATTAGACAGTTAAGATTTTAATATATGTGCATATATATATTTTTTAATGCAAGGAAAAAAAATGTATTTGTATTTGATATTTAAAGAAAAATCAAAATATACATGGGCTAGCCTTTCCGCTCAGTTCCAAGTTTACATAATCTCTTCAAACCTAGACTTAAGACATATACAGTGTTTTGTTTCCATGAATCGAAATTAGGATCACACCGGTCAGTATACAATCAAGTATTTGCAAATAAGTTGTCTGGTTGGATGTTAGGTAATTTGATTGATAGCTTTGTGAGTTCTTATCAATGGCTTTCAAATTGAGTTTGGAGGTTCTATTTGCAGAAGATCAAGGAAGACATCATAAAAATATGAATTCTCATTTAGTTGTGAAAGTTCAACCTCTATCCTACTACTCATTTTGGAAAAGGGAAGCCAAGGTGGATAAAGACATTTTTCTGTCAGACAGGCTGGACAGAATGAGAGCCAAGTAAGTTTTGAATTAGCCATGGATTTAAGTTAACAGTAATAGATGGCAAAGCATATTAATTTATTTGAATTCGATATATGGTGCACCCTTATATGAAATAAATTTTAACAGAGGTCTCTATGTGACTGACTTTATGGGATTTCAATTTATTCCTTTCTTTGGCAGTAGAGCTCTATTTTCATTATAAAGATATGAAGTTGTTATAGGATGATTTCCAGTGTTTGCTCTAATCTTTGCTCGGGTCAACATAGCCTTAGCACCAAACTATGGAGATTCTATATCTCTCATGTATAGCTTCAACATAGCTGACAACTGTGCAACTTATTCAGCTTAAAAACAAACAATTCTCAAAAAGGAAAAGTTAACAATTTCTTCATGGAAAGTGGCCCTGCATCTTTCTTTATCACTGAGTAATTAAAGAGTGACTTTCTTTTTAATTAATAGGAATTTTGTTGGAAAGATAATGACTTTCTTTTTCGTTCGTTCGTGGATTATAATACGTTTACTTCCTTTTCGGTTCCGACTTATGTTGGGTCCAGGCTCCAGCGTAGAGAGATTTCCTTTATCACGGAGTAATTAAAGAGTGAGTTCCTTTTTAATTAATAGGAATTTTGTTGGAAAGATAACAACTTTCTTTTTTAATTACTATGAATTTTGATGGAAAGATAATGACTTTCTTTTTAATTACTATGAATTTCGCTGCAAAGCATAATGACTTTCTTTTTAATTAATAGGAATTTTGCTGGAAAGCATAATTCTATCAAAACAAATTAAAACTTCAATTATTGTATTTTATTTTCAAAAATGTTTTATCAAATTAGTAAGTATTCTGATGAAATCTATACCCATAGTGCCCAATCGGCTCTACAACACCAAAACACATGCTTAATTGTCTTAGCATCAATAAGCTATCATTGCTCTGGCCCAACCTTTCTCTTCTTTCACTTTTCAGAACAAGTAAATCAGCTTTGTAAGACGAATTAAACTGGTTCCATTTCTACTTTCCCAAAATTAATATGGATATAAGCTCGATGGGAATAAAAGTTCATGGTCTCAGTTATAACTTCTCTTACTCTTTGACTAGGATGGATTTAATCGTATCATAGCTTTTCTTTTGATGATAAGTTGTAGTAATATATGAGGAAATGAAACTATTACTAATAGTTTAAATGCGGTGGGATTTGAAAGTTGACCAGTTTTTGGAATGGTTTTGACTATTGCTTATTCTAGTGAGCACGAATTGCTTCAACAAGTAGAGTTAATCACTTTGAAAGCCCTTGAAGATGATTGGATATTGTACGGATAAAGGGAAATTCCAGAGCTATAAGTATAAATATATAATTTGTTTGAAACAATAATATCAAGTGTGTGAAGTATTTTGTTTGAGGAAAATGTCTTCTCTCTCATTTTCTTCTTTATTCTGCATGCAATTGAATTCATATATAGGTGTGGAAAACTTAAAAGTATTCCAATTCAAATTTCAGGGCTTGAGCATGTTGACATTGCCCTAGGTGTGCATTTCCAGAGCTATAGAAATTAGGGCAAATTTTCTTCAAGTATATTAGAAGTTAGAAGTTGATTTAGGGTATGAGATGAAATGGGTTTGTATATGATTGAATGCAGAATCGAAAACATCTTTGAAAACTTGATTTGAGTCATTTACCAGCTCTTGGCAAGCATTTTAGTGATGATGACATGCATTTTTTGGAAATGTCAAAAGTAGTGTCAGAGAGCAGTTTGGTAGACCAACCAAGTGCATTTGAAGATTAATCAAGAAAAACTAAGACTTGCATTTAGTACCCAGCATGGCAGAATAGAGAATTGTACCTTCAATTTTCCATTTTGATGCATTTAAGGAGGTCTGGTGGGCATTTTGGTAAGGCCTCGGAGACTTTTTTGGACACTGTAAAGAAGGGAATTTTATGGTCTTTTTGCACAGTAGGATTTTTCATATCAAAATTGAAAATCTAGAATTGTAAGAAGGTGAGCAATGGAGAAACAAACATTTTCCAATTTGAATCAGTCAATTTGGATTTGAAATGAACCATAGGTGTGCATTTTGGTGAAGCAAGCAAACTTGGTTGACTTTGATAAAAAAAAAAATGCAGAAATCACTGAATTGTTAGATTAACTGCTTGCATTTGGCAATGAATTTGGAAATTCTGAGATACGGGTTTTGTAGTCATTGTTTCATACTTTAACCCTGTACCTTTGCATTCCTCTTGGCATGCTCCTCTACAGACTGGCGGGCTTATTCCTGAGCCACTTGAAGCTGATGTAGATCCCCTGTTTTAAAATTTTAACAGCAGATTTAGATTTTGAGCACTTCATGGAAATTTGATATTGTTGCATATATTGATGAGATATCTAGGTAATATATCTCTCCTTTCCTTGAAAGGTCATCATGTTTATGGCTAACCACACTCCCCATTGGACAACTCAGTTGGTACTACACCTCCTTGACAACTCCCGAATTCATTTCCTACTGGACAGAAGGCGGATTGGTGTTAAATCTGCAGAACTTGGGGCCATGAACCTACTCGTTGCCCGATCTTGTATATTAATTAAAGGGTCTTCTCAACCCGGCCTATTTCTTATCAATTTTGAAATGAATTAGGGATGAATATGGCCAGAATTCAGGAGATATTGCAATTTATGTTCTATTTTAACATCTTCACAACATTTTTTGTTTTTAGACCCTTCTAATTCAGTGGGTTCATCCATAGACCTCATATAGGAAGCATCGATATTAGAAAAAATGGCAAAACACCCATGACTAACTCCTACAACTTTGAATAAACATAACATACAAATCTCACTTTGAAGACAGTAGTATTTTCTATTTTCAAACTTGAGTCGGCAGGGACTAAGCTACTATGCAACACTTGTTAATACTATTGTACATGATATATGACACAAAGGTTATGATTAGGCAATACTATTAGTAGTCGTCATACTTGCATGAAGAATGTGAAGCAATTTATGAACATGGTAAAAAAATATTGTATGATTTGCTAATTGATTTAACAAAATAATGGTCGACTTCCCTCGTTATATAAATTATAAATTTTAAAATGTGGCGTTAAATTGGATATACGTATGGTTCATGTTAGTTTATTTTTACATTTGGTAAGAAATGATTCCATGACTTTTTATTTAAACATGAATGTTTGTACACTTAAGTGAGAAATGTTGTTTCTTGTGATTAAAGTTACATTATGAATTTTAAGAGCATGATGAATGTTTTTTGCACTGCACTTTTTCAGGAAGGTACACTTGAGTGCAGTAGTGGCTCATCCTTATCATCAATCATTTTTACAATTTTTCTTATGGCTATAAATAATAATGAACATATGATTATGTCATATTGTTGATGTAAGTGATATTTGGATATTTCGGTGAAATAATGGTGTTGTTGATTGGAACTTGGAATAATTTGGTTGAAAGGTTGATCTTTGTATGAAGCTTGGGTGTCTTGAATGATTAAAGGGACATCCACCCACTCTAATTAATGGGTAGACACTTGTTTTACTCAATTGTTAATGTTCAAATTCCTAATGCTTTGATCGAATTGTTGATGGTTAGCAAAAGTAATGTATTGTTGTTACCATTACATTTTATTCATGTTAGAATGATAATGTATGACCAAAGATGACTTGTCTCGAATAATGATTGATTACATAGATAATTATATACTTTGGTATGTGATCCATAAACAATATTCCTATGGCATGTCTATTTCACCAACACAAATCCTCTACGGGATTGAAATTCAATTGGTATGCCAACATTTTTTACCACACCAAGATCAAAATTTTCAAGGTCATTGAGTTTATTGTCTGTGCAATATTTGGACAAAATTATATTAAGGAGAACTATACTACCCAAGATGCAAGATGGGATGCTTGGTTTGTTTGTCACAATGTCCAAGCAAAAACACTTTCAATGTGTCCATATTTCCAATTGATTTAGGACCAACTATTTATGACAAGAGAAGGGGAAACTGTTTATTTATCTTTCTTTTTCTTTTTCATTTACAAAAAATATCTCATGCTTGCATCAACATCATGACATTATTTATTGGAGTGGGTGTCGGTTGATTTAGCATGAGGCTCTTCACACCATCAACCACCTCTCTAGCCTCATCACCTTCATTTGTAACCATCATCCTCTCTTCCACTAAATTGTTTAATATGTTGATTGCCTTGCATTACCTTAATACATTAATCATTTGAATTATTCACCTTGATCCAATTAGGATCACACCTCCCTATTGGAAGGATTTTGGTCCCCAAAAGCTTCCAAGGATAGGTTAAGGAACTTGATTTCAACTTTGGTCCTCACATACCATTTTTCTTTCCTTTGTCATTGTCCTTTAAGGCCAATTTTCCATATATATTGCCATCCTTTGTGAGTTACATGCTCTTTTCTCTGTAGAATTATATCCTCCTCCAACTCTTAAAGAGAATGCAAAGTAAAGTCTTATACATAGGGAAGGACCTGTTGGTATTCTTCTCTTTCTAGCATAGAAGGATTGAACAACTCCAAATATTCTACATTCACCACATAACTAATCAACATATAACGAGGAAATCTTGAAATGAAGGGTCTTCTACAGAGGGAAGGACCTATTGGTCTTCTTCTCCATCTAGCATAAAAGGATTGAAAAACTTCAAATATTCTACATTCACCACATAACTAATCAACATATAAGAAGTAAGTCTTGATATGAAGGCATTCTCATTTACCTGCTTAGTGACATCAGATGATTTGTATATGAGGGGCTTGAGTTTCTTTGTTGCTCCTTGTAGGTATTCCTTACAGAGATAAAGACACACCTTGTCTCCAACATAAAACATATAGTCTTATCTATGTTGGTAATGTCTAGATTTATATTGTTGTTTTCTTCTCTTAAGATACTCCTACACTTTCAAGTGTATTTGTCAAATCATTTCCATGAATTTGCTTGCATTCCTCTCTTCTCCTTGCACCTTCTTCCTTTTGATGTCCATACACACAATGTCAAAAGATGAGGGAGGTAGATAGCCAAATCAAGTCTTGAAAGGTGACTTATTTGTGGAAGAATGGAGTGCTTAGTTGTATGAGAGTTAATGTACACAAGTTGCTCATCTCATGTTTTTAGGTGTTTGATGTTGTAACCTCTCAATAATTGCACCAATGCCCAATTGACAAATTCAATTTATCCATTAAATCTAGGGATGAAATGCAATGGAATACCTCAACTTGGTGTCCATCCTTTTCCATAATGTTGTCCAGAGTCTTCCCAAGAACATGTTATCATAGTTAGAAATGATGGAGTTGAGAAATAAAAAATGTACCCATACATGAGTGAAGAACAACTCAGTTGCTTCTTGTCCAATGATAGTCTTCTTGCACAAAATGAGAACACGCATCTTGTTGAATCAGTCCACAACTACAAACAAGTATTCACTGCCTCTCTGAGACATGGGCGATGCACTAGACTCGGTGCACACACCTAAGGTCTGCTCTAGGTTCTCAATAGTATACACAAAAGTATAATTTGAATTGTGAACATAAACACGTTGAGATTCCTAAAAACTTAGCACAATGAAAAGTAAAACACCAACAATTAGATCATGCACATTACACAGTAATTTAATGTCCAAATCACATGTTCTTAAACCCAGAACAATGGGATCTTGTACCAAGGACAATGGCCCAATCTTATATAAAAGAAAAATACCAAAACACTTATAAAACAGTGTTGAAACCCTCCTGGTTTATGTGTCCAAGTTTGTTGTCTTGAGGTTGAGGGTTAGGGCATCCCTTGGCCCTTCAAACCCTCCACTGCCTCTGCAAATCCTTGCACAAGACTAAGGTTGAGTCCTTCCATCCCTCCACTATCCCTGTAATTTGTTGTTAGAATGTGGTTGTGACAGCCCTCAAACTATTGTTGTGACAACCTTTATAATTACCCTCCAAGTTGTCCCAATAGGTTGTTGTTAGGTGGTTGTGCTAGCCCCTTTTCTCTGACTATAACAACTTTCAAAGGTTGTCCAAAACTGTTTCTAGGGTAATTGTTGTTTGGGCTATAACAACCCCTTACCCTATGTTGTTCCAACCTCAAAAAAATGCCATGATTACTAACAAATGCCCTCCCATGGTTGGTTGATGCCACAAGGGCCTACGACTGACTTTCCTAAGTTGGTCAAGCCTCCCGGTTGCCTACGGCTACCTATCCTAGCCCTGCAATAACCTCCTTTTGCTTGGTTGATCCCACCTCCATCCTTGAACAAATCTACGGATGGCCTCTCCCTTGCTCCTACCCTACTTAGCCCTCATCACCAAGGAAATCTACCCAAGACAAACACAAAACAACAGATCTAAGGCCTTTTAGCCTCCTCCATTTGTTGGTTGTGATCACCACACTCCTCACCAAGAAGAATGAGAACAACTCGCACTTTGCGTTTCACTTTTGCAACTAATCTCTTATTTATACAAGACTAATGTTGAGTTAGAAGCCCCTAGATTACTTAGAATCCCCTCCATTCAAACTCAACATAAATTAGACACACACGTGGATGTGAAGCCCCAACACAAGCCCACAAAGCCCATCAACAAGCCCACAAATCCCCAAGTAAATATACAAGGTGGTTTTCACGAGGCGAAAGGTGCAATGTGGTGCCAACGAAGATTCCCACACCCCTAACACCTAAGGTCATGTGAGAATACCTACTTAGAGCTACAAAACATCAAAACTTCCTCCTAGCAAGGGAGGTATTCTTACCCAATACTCCATCATCTGGAAATATCTATGTCTCCCATATTGGATCTGATACCACAACTGCTCTCCAATCCACCTGATTTGTTGCTCCCTTTGTCACCGAAGCAAATCTTGTTGTATGACATGGACCCCTCTTGGAAGACATATTTCTCCTAGAATCCTCCCACTTCTGAGCATCTTGTTTGGCTATCTCAACCCATGACACCTTCTTGACAGTATTGGAAAACTCCTCTCTCCCATATGAACCTGAAGGTTGACTCACTTTGAATTGTTGACTCCCTCTGAATCTGCTAACTCCATCTGAAGTTGGGCTCCCTCTAAGTCTATACAACCTTCATAACTATCTGATCTTTGTTCACTATCACTCTGCTATTGTTGGCAATGGCTCGCATAGGCTAGCCCTCTCTAATTCCAAGAACCAATGATAGTTCTGAGTTAGATCCTCTGGGCATGAATAACAATTGTCCATCCCGAAACAAAATTTCATAGCCCTTCTCCTCAATCGTTGATACTGAGAGCTCACTCATGGCACTCATAACACATTTGTTACTCTCAACACATCTCCTAACTCCATCCAGAATACCATTGTTCTGTATCCATGTACTACATGCCTAGTCTCCATACCAAGCTTCATGTACATACCTGAGTCATACTCTTATGAAGCTCTCGAACAAATCTCATGCTCCTGTTACGTGTCAGTGGCTCCCACTGTATAAGAACCATGCAATCCTCCGAGGCAAGCGTCTTGCTTACCCAAGTCACAACCATCCAATGAACTTATGCCCAAGTCCATCATCCAAGTCACAAGACTCTCTGTGTCTACACATGTTGCAACTAAACCTATGTTCTCTCTCTGAAACAGTCCCGAGTTGCAAATGGACACTCGGTCTAGTCCACTCTAGACCTTTGCAACTCATCTATGCAAGTGTCCTCATCCTCTTGGGTAAAATATTGTATACATTGTTGCACCTCGACAATGTGCAACTCTCCGGCCCGATGAAGACTTTATCTCATCAAACTGCCAAACATACGAAGTTATCTCGTCTGTGCCAAAGCACCCAAGTTGTACCCATCACAACTCACTATGACAAGCCACCAGAAGTCCATACACAGAGTTGGTAACCTGCGATACAACATATTGAACATAGTTACCAACTTAATGAGAACTGCGACCTCAAAAC
>ML776642.1:941423-955699 GCA_009831015.1 Picea engelmannii
TATATTTTTTTGCTAAATGTTTAAAAATAGTGTTATTTAACTACAATGATTTTTTATCTATTAAAAAAAACTTTAAAAATGTGTTAAAAATGATATTTTCCACTATATTTAAAAAATATGGAACCATAAATTAATTAAGGAGAAGAAACTTGGTATTTTCAAAAATTTAAATGGTAAAAAATATTTTAAGACTGAGAGAAGTATGGAAAAATGACTAAAAGCACTGTTGATAACAAAATTTAAAAAAATTGAAAATAAATGAAAAAACAAGCATTTAAAAAAAAAAGTGGAAACATTATGTATCAGAAAATTTAAAATATTAAAAAACCACCTAAAAATGGAGGGGGGTGCTACCGGTAGCACCATTTTTAAAAATGGGGTAAAAAACTTGACCCCCCAAAAAACAAGAACTCTGTAGAGTTCTTGTTAAGTTGGTAACTATGTTATTGTTGCGAAATGAGATCTCCGCCAATCCACCAAAACTCTCAACTTGCCACACCACCAAGTTGCAATAGTCCACAACTCCTCGTCTGATCGATCTGGTCCATGTCTCAAACTAGAGACCATCTGACCTGTTGTTACCTATCACCCAAAGCACCCAAGTTGCACCCATCACAACTCCCTATGACAAGCCACCAGAAGTCCATCCACGGAGTTGGAAACCTGCCACACAACATATTGTTGTGAACCGAGCTCTCCGCCAATTTACCAAAACTTCCAACTTGCCACACCACCAAGCTGCAATAGTCCACAACTCCTCATATAATCAATCTGGTCCATGTCTCAAACTAGTGACCATTTGACTTGTTTCTACCTACAACAAGCATTGCAGCTCCCTCACATAGCTAGCTCCTCAAAGTTGCTACAACTCCTTCTTAGAGTTGTCACCTGTGTAAATAACCCAAATCCAACTTCCCTTCTCAGAACCTCAAACTATGATACCATGTTAGATTTCCATGCTCACTAAACTCGGTGCACACACACCTCAGGTCTTGTCTAGGTTCTCAATAGTATACACAAAATTAAAATTTGAACTGTGAACATAAACACACTAAGATGCCTAACAACTTGGAACGACAGAAAGTAAAACACCAGTAATTAGATCATGCACATTACACAAGAATTTAATGCCCAAATCACATGTTCTTAAACCCAGAACAATGGGCTCTCGTACTAGGGATAATAGCCCAATATTACATAAAAGAAAAATACAAAAACACTTACAAAACATTGTTGAAACCCTCCTAGTTTCTGTGTCCAAATATGTTGTCCTAAGGCCGAGGGTTAGGGCATCCCTTTCCCCCTCAAACCCTCCACTGCCTCTGCAACTCCTCACAAAAGACTAAGGCCGAGTCCTTCCATCCCTCCACTGTCCTTGTAATATGGTGTTAGGTTGTGATTGTGACAACCCTCAAACTGTTTTTGTGACATCCCTTACGGCTGCCCTCAACCTGCCCTCCAAGTTATCCCAATGGGATGTTGTTAGGGTGGTTGTTCCACCCCCTTTTCTTTGATTGTAACAACCTCCAAAGGCTATCCAAAACTATTGTTAGGGTAATTGTTGTTTGGGCTGTAACAACTCCTTACCCTCTATTGTTCCAATATCCAAAAACTATCCATATTACCAACAACTACCCTCTCTTGGTTTCCTACTGCCACAAGGGCCTACGACTGTCTTTCTTAGGCTGGTCGAGCCTCCTGGTTTCATTTCCTAGGCCTGCAACAGCCTCCTTTCACATGTTTGAGCCCACCTCTAGCCCTGCACAAACATATGGTTGGCCTCTCCCTTGTTGTTTCCCTACTTGGCCCTCCTTGGCAAGGAAACCTTCCCAAAACAAACACAACACAACATATCAGAGGCCTTTCAGCCTCCTCCATTTGTTGGTTACGGTCACCACAATTCTCACCGAGAAGAGTGAGAATCACTCTCACCTTATGTTTCACTTTTATGACTAATATCTTATTTATACAAGTCTAATGTTGAGTTGGAAGCCCCTAGATTACTTAGAAGCCCCTCCATTCAAAATCAACATCAAATTAGACGCACATGTGGTTGTGAAGCCCCAACATAAGCCCACAAGGCCTATCAACAAGACCACAAAGCCCCAACTCAATATACAAGGGGGTTTTCACCAAATGAAAGGTGCAATGTGGTGCCAATGAAGATACCCACACCCCCAAGACCTAGGGTCATGTGAGAATACCTACCCAAAGCTACAAAACATCAACACAAAGGACACCACCCCTATCAAATCTCACCACCTACTATTGCATCTTTGGCCAATATTGTTTGACAAAACAAGGTATTTCCACACAGGTCAAACACCTTAACCAACCACTTAGACAAACATATCAAAGATTAGTGCACTATTGTTTTATATGGTTAAAACCCTCAAAGGGAGAAACATTCCATGGCCCCAACCGATGCAGCTGGCGGGCTCCATAAATGACATCTTTTTATACCATCTTTTCCTACTTTTAACTTTTTTTTCCTACCTAGACCTTGTATCAATTCATTATTATGTGGGATTTAGACTTAATGTGTTTCCATTACATTTCTTTAGTACTTTACATGAATTTATGATTAAACATTAGAAAAATATCATATTTGCATTTATCTTTGAGTTAATTTGCAAATATGATATGCCAGACAAGTTGTTATGCAGATTGGGATGTTGCCACGAAGGATGTTTTGTTTCAAATTGATGCAACACACATTTTCAGTTGTCGCAACTCGCCAGGGAACTATTATGTGTTGTGACTCGCCTAAAGTACAGTTGTTGCAACTTGTCCAAAGAACCTTGAGCCATCAGAACTGTGAGCCATGTTGTCACATACTTTTCATTTATGGATTTATGCAACAATAATATTAGTCCAAGAAGATCAAAGATACAGAGATAATTTTGCAATTCCAAGACAAAATATTAGTTTGAATGGTTAATCAAGAATCTTGGAATTTTTTGGCAAAAGATCTTGGAGTTATTTATTATTTTTTAATTATTAGCAAAAGATCTTGGAGTTATTCATTAATTGCTAATTATTAGTTGGAAACTATTTGTTATTTAGGAAATTGTTTTAACCACTACGGATTTATTAAATCCATAAGTGGGTTTATTTAGATATTTGTTATTTATAGTTTCCATTCAATCTATGTATAAAAGAGAGCACTATCTCCATTATTTGGGGAGGACTCTTACAGCAATGTCCAAATGTCAATGAAATAATTCATTAAGTTTTTATTTCATTTTTTTAATTGTAGTTTTATCATTTTTGTAGATTTATTAATTAATTTAATCAATTTTCTATGTATATTTGTAATAGATTGTTTTCTTTTGATTAGTTTAATTAAATTAATTAATTCATGTTGTAAGTGTTGATATAGAATAATATCAACACTCTGTTCTATGGAGGCACGACCCGATCCAATAGAACATATTGTTGTGTAGCTTAGGTAGTTTTCTTTAATTTCTCGTTGTATGATTTAATTATGCGAATTGTTAATTATTTGTTATGTGATTCAATTCATTTATGTTGTTAATTATTAAGGAGGGATTGCATTTATTCAGTCATGCAATTGATTATTCACATTGGATTGTATTATATTATGTGCTTAACGCAATGATTGCAATTGTTGTTAGGAGTAATCACATGGATCGTCTTGGCAAGGATTAGACTCTGATTTCGGGGACTTAGTTAATTTCTTTTCCAGCAACCAGTTAATCAATTTCCTTTCAGCATGTGTGATTTATTTTTAGCAAGCGTGTTGTGAATTTCAATTTTTGCAAGAGTAATTTAGAGTTTCAATTCTACACATAGTTGGGGTTTCTTCGGGAAGCCATATTCTTGATCCTTGCAGCTGGTGTGAATTTCCTTTCCAACACAGTAGTTAGCATATTTATTTTTCTACAAGTGTGACATTTACTTTCATGTCTGTATGTTTACTTTCCAGCAAGAGTGATTTACTTTCCTGCCTGTGTGTTTACTTTCTTGCAATTGTGATATTTCAATTCTTGCAAGTGTGATTTACTTTCCACGGTTTGTAGAACCTTGGCAAAGCTTGAGAATTGTCTACACTCTAACCACAAATGTTATCATTGACATTACGACTATATATCAAACAAATGGGAGAGTAGAGTGTAGCATGCATACACAGTGCATGATAACTGGCAAGTTACATACGAGCCCTAGATTGATAATTAAATGCACAACATTTTTAGTTGTATTTCTGAGAAATTAGAAAGGTAATTAAAAAGCTTGTTAGCGACCACTTGAGGCAATATATTAATGCAAAAGAAAAATATTGTACATAATAATTTCTCACAATTGATCTTCAACAAATGACCCTCCATGCTCTTTAAATAAAGATTGTTAACTCCCCCCCGACATAGGGGTAACTAAGGAGATGTTGTATGAAGGCCCATAGGTAGCAGACATGGAAGTGACGAGAGATATATTGATCCACAAATCCCACATTGAGCAAATAGAGCCCCTCCTCTCCACCATGCATCACCACTCATCGTCGATAGCATAACAAAATCTGCCACGCCAACTAGGCCCCCAAAAGAGAGCAGGTCTTGCTTCATGAGGTAACAAGTCTAGTCTCATGGCAAGTGTCACTTTAATATTTGAAGCATTTGAGCATGTGCAAAGATTCCTTTCTTTATTATGGAACATCTGCTTGGAAATTATATCTTTTGCCTTATTTCACCTCAGTGGTTGACATGGTATCCTCGTAAGTTGGTCACCCTTGGGGAAAAGGTTGCTACTAGGGGGTCTCCTTGAAGGGTCATCATGCCATTCTGACTCATACTTACTACTTTCCACACTTCTTCCCCTTTGCTTCCTCATCTTTTGGGTTTTTGGGTTCATTGATCCCAAGAAGGGCTTGTACCTCATTTCATGGGAAGAAGAGGATGAAGGCACAGAGGTGTTGCAACTAGCACTGTAAAAGTAAAAATCCATAATTTATGCTTATAAATACTCGCCCTAAGGTCATGAGAGCCATGAAACACTTCTCCATAAAAATGAAGGACCTTTAAAAAAGAAAATAAATAAAAATGTCTTGCTTGATGGGGGAATGCATTACGGTGTTCTTTAATTTCCAGTGCATATGGAACTCAATGTGTTCTAACTTCAAGTGTCATTGCGATGCTCTTTTTCTTTCCATTGGATATAACACTCGATTTTTGGACCATAAAAAATATAAAGGGCTTGGAAAAATGTTGCATTGCAAACGAAGGGATGCAATGCACCCTCCATAAAGGCAACCATAAATGAGACAATATGAGTCCCCGATATGTCAAGAACCCCATGCCCAAGAGGACTTCCCCCAATCCACCTCATACTCATTACATGGTCCAAAGAGGGTCTTCTTAGGAAACATTCCTTGACTTGGGGATTGGCCTACCCAATAGGGTACCATGACACCCCTCCCATACCTAAATTTGACAAAGTTTATAAGGTCTTTGAGCATTTGTTTAATTTGAAAAGGGGGGACTTAATACACTTGTTTGGGTGGTTATTTTATTAAATGTGGCTTACTTGGCATGATTCATATGACTTGTGGACCCTTGGAGGGTGTATTTGCTTGTCTTTGTAAGACATATCCCGACGAGAGTCATTCATGAAGGGACTAAACCACTTGGACCTTCATAGGGGCATGAAATCTCACCGGATGGATGTTGAGCCCCACACATTGGAGACTTGGGATGATGAACGTTGCACCTTGTATGATGTCCCTAACACATAAACGAGGCTCGAAAACATGAAGAGGAGAGGACGTCACCCTCCTATGCTAAAACGTTCCTCTTGGGTAACATGATGTCACACTTTTGAGGGGACATTTGGCACATTTGGTGCACTTGGTGGTGTTGTGGGCTTGAAACCCCACTTTATTGATTGATTTCGAAATGATGTGGCACCTTCCTAGCTTGACGTCCTAGCCTTTGGAGGCTTACTTTCACACATGCCAGCTTGGAGAGAAGCTTTATGGGCTGATGTGCCATTATTTTATCTTTTTTGTAGCCTGTGCGGGCAAAAGAGCAAATCGATTTGTTTGTTAGCATTGTAACTTTTGGTTTTGACCTAAAATCGAGGTTTTTAATGTAAAAGTGGACAAATGTGGACAAACATGACTTGGGTTTTCCTCTATAAATAGAGACAAGTCATTTTTCACTTGAACATAACTCATCAATCATGAAAATACTTCTTGGACTGTAATTTCAGCCCTCTTAGAGGATTCACTATGTCTCTTTTATTGTGAGAATGTGATGTTACTTGCTTGATGATGATCTCTACTAGTGTGTTATCTTCTTGGAGCATTACGGTGAAGTCTTGTGGGATATTTCTTGGTTGAGTAAGGTTTTTCTTCATCGATTTCTTGCTTAAATTTTCTGCAATCATATGGTAATTTGCTTTATTTTGTTGGAAAAAAACCTAGGAGGAGTAAGAGTGTTTACACCCTCCATAACTCACAATATCTCTTCACTTAGCTAAGAGCACTCGAGATTTGCTTCAAGACCTAGGAGTGTCTACAGCCTTGAAGCGAATTTGGCCAGGGTTTATGTTCTAGGGAGTAAGAGGGTTTACACCCGTAGAAACCCTAAACCCTAGTTTATCATTGATTAGTGAGCTCAACAATTTAGAAGGACACATTTTAGGTGCTATAAGGGTTTAGCCCTAATCCCTCTCCACTTCTCCTATTTTATTTAACTCTCTCTTCAAACAAGTGACTCTGTAACCCATTAAAGGCACAGGTCTCCATTGTTAAAGTGATAAAGTTTCCTAGCAATCTTTTCTCTCTCTCTCTCTCTCTCTCTCTCTCTCTCTCTCTCTCTCTCTCTCATTTCTTTTGTGATAACCGTGGAAAAGCTTGTTTAAGTATTGGACCTGAAAGTTCTTGTTAAGAGCATCATTTCAAGGTATTCATTTGTTGATTTCTATGGTTAAATATCGTTGTTGTTATATTTTACTTGTTGTCGATAATACTCGTGTAACAACCAGTTTAACTGTCAAAACCAATGTTTAAAGGCTTAATCATCATCTACTAGTTGTTGGCTTTCAATCCATATCATTATTTGCAAATTTTGACAGTGTTTTCTTACAGTAGTTACAATTCATTGATTGATGTTATAACATTGCTTTCTACTGCATTTTTAGGACAACAAACATATATTGCTTAATCCTTAGTGGTTAGTGGCTTATTTCATGATATTTGGCTTTGGGTTTTACATCCTAGCGTATGTTTTGAAGGTATTCTTCAAGCAATATTCTCTCTTTTCCCAAGCCTTTCTTCAAGAATCCTTAGTCACCTTCATCAAGTGACCAAAATAGGGGCCTCTTCCAACGCTCATGCTTGTTTCCCTTCATCCCCTTGAGGTCACCCAGGAAGTTGTTGGATATGTGTTATTAATGTCCATATTTGGGCGGTTTTTCGGCACATGGTTTTTCATTGATGGTTTTCTATTTTTGGTTAAGGAATTAGGGTTGTTGACTAATCTAGGTCATTGCATTAGGGTTTTGGATGTTGTTGACTATTGTATGTATATTGTATTGTAAACAATGTATGATGTGAATGAATATAGAATATGTCGGTTTTTCCGGTTTGGGTTTCCAGGGGAAAAATCTTTACGTAATGTAGATTTTAAACTTGTACAATAATTTACTATGAATATAGAATATGTTGGGTTTCCCGGTTTGGGTTTCCATGGGAAAAATCTCTATGTAATGTCTGTATTTGCCATTGTAGCTTTTTTATTATTTTATTGAAAATTCGTTTGCAGTAAATTAGTGTACAAGGTTAAAATCTACATTTTGTATCAGAGAAATTATTGGCTTTAGGGGGACGCCTTTGTGGTTAGGGGTTTGGCTCGAGACTGTGATAAGCCTTGTTACAATGGGAGATCTGCGGTATTGATTCTTAGGGTGAACAGAAATGGCGCGCAGTTAAAAAAATAGAGATCGAGAAATTTAATGGGCAAATTTTTGAGTTGTGGAAGCTCAAGATGGAAGATATGTTGGTAGATAGAGATCAGTGGGTTGTGGTGGATCCAGGTATTGCACCTAAAGGAACGTCAAGAGATGACTGGAAAAAGTTGGATCGGAAGGCAAAAAGCACAATCTGATTGTGTCTCTCAGATTCAGTATTACTGAATGTGTCAAGGGAAGCTACAACCAAGGAGTTATGGGATAAGTTAGGGAACTTGTATCAGTCTAAGTCCCTAGTAAATAAATTGTTCTTGATGAAAAAGTTGTATAACCCGTGGATGAGAGATGTAGACTCGATGGCAGAGCATCTCAACACCTTCAATACTGTGGTAAGTCAATTGTTATATGTTGAGATTAAAATTTCAGATGAAGATAAGTGTATTAGTTTGTTGTGATCTTTACCAAACTCGTGGGATAGTCTGGTTGTGGCCATAGGTAGTAATACAACTACCTTAAGTTTTGATGATGTGGTCTCATCCTTGTTGTCGGAGGATATGAGACAGAAAAACATGGAAGGACAGAGCACAAATGCATTATTTTCAAGAGGATGCTCCCAGGAAAGAAATAGATCTAAGTCCTCAAGTGGGAGATCTAAGCCTAAGGGTAGATCTAAATCTCCCAGAAAGTTTTTAAAGGTATGCAGGAGATGTGGAAAAGAAGGGAACTTCAAGAAGCAATGTAGATCCAAAAGCGTTGAGAAAGTGAAGGGATTTGAAGGTGCTCCTACTACAGTAGAAACTACCTTCAAGGAAGAAGGAGGAGATGTGTACTTGGATTCTTCAAGAACACATGTAGATCACGAGGCATGGTTGGTTGACTCAGGTGCATCCTCTCATATGACTCCCCACATGGAGTGATTCTATGAATATGAAAGGTATGATGGAGGTAATGTTTTCCTTGGTGATGACTTGACAACCATAATCATAGGACGAGGAAAAGTCAAGTTGAGGCTCATAGATGGAAGGATTAGAACACTTCCTGGTGTTCTGCACATCCCAAGATTGGCCAGAAATTTGATTTATGTAAGAAAAATGGACGATGCAGGGGTAAAAATAGTATTTGAAAAAGAAACATGTAGGATGGTTCGAGGAGAAATGGTGTTGTAGAAGGGAGTTTGGATTGGAACTCTGTATAAGCTGCAAGGAAGCACTATTAGTAATGTGTGTAATAGTTCCATTGTTCTTGATATTGGAGCAGAAGAAGAAAAAACTCCTACAGTATCTAGAGAAGAGGTTATGTTGTGGCATCAAAGACTGGGGCATATCGAAGAGAAGGGTCTTCAACTACTACATGGTAAAGGTATGGTTGAAGGTATGTCTAATTGCTCTCTAGATTTTGATTTTTTTTAACATTGTGTATATGGGAAGCATAATCGGGTAAGATTCCCCTCTGGTGCAACGAGGGAAGAAGGAATTTTACAGCTAGTGCACAGTGATGTGTTTGGACCTATGATGGTTCCATCATTGGTAAAACCTATGACGATTCCATCATTGGGAAAATATGTGTACTGTGTCTCATTTATAGATGACTTCTCGAGGAATACTTGGATATATTTCCTCAGGAAGAAATCTAAAGTCTTTGACAGGTTTAAAGAGTTTAAGGCTCTTGTTGAGAATCAAATAGAGAAAAGAATTAAGGTGTTGAGGACATATAATGGTGGATAGTTTTGTGGGAATGAATTTGAATAGTTATGTAAGAAGTGTGGTATAGCAAGGCAGAAGACTACTCCATATACACCTCAGCAAAATGGAGTTGCAGAAAGGATGAAAATGACGTTGATGGAAAAAGAAAGGTGCATGCTTAGTGGTGTCGGGTTAGGGCAAGAATTTTGGGCAGAGGCAATGGGTATTGCATGTTGCCTGGTTAATAGATCACCCTCACCAACACTGGATGACAAGACTCCACACGAGGTATGGACTGGTAAGAAAACCTCTCTTAGACATCTCAAGGTATTTGGTTGTGGATCCTATGTTCATGTTCCAAAGGAAAACAAGAGTAAGCTAGATAAGAAGGTTGAAAACTGTATCTTTATTGGGTATAAATATGGTCTCACTGGTTATAAGCTTTGGAACCCATAAACTAAGAAGGTAGTGTATAGTTGAGATGTGGTATTTAGAGAAATGAAGGATGTTGTCAAACAAGAATTCCTACCAAGTAAGGAAGAACCAAAGAAAATAGAGTTTGAGCCAAAGGATGATGAATCAGACTCTATAGAAGAACATGAATTAGAAGAAGACGATCCTCATACTCCAGTATTGAGGAGATCGGTACGGGGAAAAAAGTTATCGGAAAGGTATACTCCACCTAATTTCCATTAAAAATTTGTTGTGTCTATTACTGGTGATGATCCTAGAACTGTCAGGGAGGTAGTGGATTCAGAGGATGGAAAACTATGGAAAAAGGCCATGGTAGAAGAAATGACAGCCTTGGATAAGAATGAGGCTTGGGATCTAGTGGAGTTGCCTACTAGAAGAAATCCCATTGGCAACAAATGGGTATTTAAAAGAAGCTGAATGCAGAAGGCAAAGTGGAGAAATACAAAGCTCGGTTAGTAGTAAAGGTTTATTCCTAAGTTGAGGGAATTGATTTTGGTGAGATTTTTTCTCATGTGTCCAAGTTAATTTCTATTAGATTTTTGTTATATGTTGCTACTGTGTTTGATTTTGAAGTAGAACATATGGATGTGAAGACAACATTCCTACATGGGGATCTGGAAGAATAAATCTATATGAAGCAGCCAGAAGGCTTTGATGTGAAGGGAAAGAAGGAGCTAGTATGCAAGCTGAAAAAGTCCTTGTTTAGTTTAAAACAATCACCAAGGATGTGGTATCAAAATTTTGATACTTATATGCTGGGACTTGGCTTCACATGAAGCAAAGAGGATCATTATGTGTACTTTAAATTAATTGGTGATCATTTGATTTATTTGGTCTTGTATGTGGATGACATGTTGTTGATAGGAAACAACAAGGAGATTATCCAGGATGTGAAAACTCAGTTGTCCTCTAAATTTGACTGGACGAATCTTGGTGATGAAAATTTCATTTTGGGCATGGAAATTAAAAGAGATTGGAAAAACAGGAAACTCTGGTTAAATCAGAGAAAATATGTCGAGATGATATTGCAGAGGTTTAATATGTAGGAATGCAAATTGGTCAGGGTCCCTATTCATGTAGGTGTAAATTTATCAGCGGATCAATGTCCCAAGACAAAGGAAGAGGAGGAGGACATGTCTCGTGTTCCATATGTGAGTGTGGTTGGAAGTTTGATGTATCCAATGGTCTGTACTAGACCGGACATTGCACATGCAGTGGGAGTTTTGAGCAGGTATATGTCAAAACCAAGGAAGGAGCATTGGACAACAGTAAAAAGGGTTTTCATGTATTTGTGTGGCACTACTAGCTATGGATTGTGCTACCAAGGAAGACACGGATTAGATAGAATGTTGGACATACATGGTTTTGTGGATGCAGACTGGGCTGGAGATCTGGATCGTAGGAGATCTACAAGCGGGTACATGTTTAACCTGTTTGGGAGAGTAATCAGTTGGATAAGCAAAAGACAGTCTGTAGTGGCACTTTCAACTACAAAAGTTGAATACATGGCAACCACTCATGCAAGCAAGGAATCAGTATGGTTACAAAGATTGTGTTCAGGTATTGGGTTGGTACAACAAGTTGTAAGGATAGATTGTGACAGTCAAAGTGCAATTTTTTTGGCGAAGAACCTGACTTATCATTCAAAGACAAAACATATTGATGTTCAATATCACTTTGCGGGAGACATGGTTGAAGAAAAGACAGCGTTGTTGATAAAGGTGGACACTTTGAAGAATGTTGCAGATTCATTAACAAAATCTGTGAGCACTGAGAAGTTCTCTTGGTGTAGAGGATCTATCGGCATTATTACCTTGGATTGTTGACTATGTAACCCTGTAACCCCTTGTATGCAAAGAAAACAACAAGTGGGAGAATGTTGGATATGTGTTATATTATTTGCAGGACCAGAAACAATCTCTACACTCTACATTGCGTCGAGTGTGCAGGGGGTAAGAGGAGGCCCCCCTGTGCGAGGGTTCGAGGCCAACGCCTTCGATTTTTTTCCTTGGTTTTCGTGTCCATTTTTTGGTGGTCCTCGATTTTCGTGTCCATATTTTGGCAGTTTTTTGGCACTTGGTTTTTCGCCGATGATTTTCTATTTCCGGTTAAGGAATTAGGGTTGTTGACTAATCCAGGTCATTGGATTAGGGTTTTGGATGCCACTGACTCCTATATGTATATTGTATTGTAAACAATGTATGATGTGAATGAATATAGAATATGTTGGATTTCCTGGTTTGAGTTTCCAAGGGGAAAATCTCTGTGTAATGTGTGTATTTGCCATTGTATCTTTTCTGTTATTTTATTGAAAATATGTTTGCAGTAAACTATTGTACAAGGTTAAAATCTACAGAAGCCTCCCTTGTGTTGAACTTGTCCATCACCAAAATGATGGGGGGTAATTATTGAGATGATGCTAATAAGTGTCCCCGGTTGTGTCACACTTTTGTTGTTTGGGTTGGGATTTGCCCCAACTACAAATTGTGCAATAACATTGTTGGCATCAATGCCAAGGAGGATTTTGAATCCGTTCTGATCCCATAATGACATTTGGCAAGCTTTTCCCTCAAAGCCTTTACTCTAAGCTTGCCTAGCGATTCCATTAAGGGAATTACCCTCTTAGTAACTTTTGATGAACTTCATATGAGTTTATTTGGTGACTCCATTAAGGGAAGATACCCTCTCCATATTCGATGAGATTTGAGCTCATTTGGAGGCTTCATTATGGTGTCATTTCAGACAATGGAATTATGGCACCACAGGATTTCCACAACACTCGGGATGAGCCATTGCCTAGAACTTACCATATCACAAGGACACTTTTACAGATGGAAAAGAATAAATTCATTGACAAAGTTTTTCAACATATGATGAGTCTTATAAAGGAGTTGTTTAAGGAATCTACTGAAGAACAACTTGGTGAAGCACCTCTTACTGAAGAGCAATCCCTTATAGATGAAGAGACGTTGGAAGAACAGATCCGTGAAGAAAATTACCAAGAAGATCCCAATGAAGTTTATCACATTTAAGACCCAGACAAGACATCAATGTCTATTTTCCCTCTTAAGCAAGATGAAGTGATCAGTTCCAGTGATACAGGTGAATTCATGGAGCAACCCTCAAATATAGTTAACAATCGTATCGATGATTTCATATGTGTCCAAAAGTGTGGATGGTATATTAGGTGTTTCAGTTTTGATAGAGATCCCATCTACGACATCGAGGGTAGTTTCCAGATAAATATTGCATAAATATTTCCTTTGGAAGATTGTTTTTCATACGTGGGTGATCCAGGTATTTGGCAGCCTCATGATCATATGAGGATGACTTGTTGCGATATACTCATGATGATGTTTAGTCATACCTTGGGAACTATGATGCATATCCTTTTAAGCACTTGGATTCATTATATGATGAAGATTTTCAATCATAACATAGTTACTAACTTAATGAGAACCGTGACCTCAAAACGAGAACTCTAGCCCTTAAAACCCATATTTTTTCATAAAAAACATGAAAATCAACCCCCAAATCAAAAAGTGGTGCTACCGGTAGCACCATTTTTTGTAACCGGGTCAAAATTACAAATTTTTTCAAGCATGGGCTTAAAGGATCAAATGGTTGCTCAAACAAACTTTGAAATCAACCCCCAAATCAAAAAGTGGTGTTACCGATAGCACCATTTTTTGTAATCGGGTTAAAATTACAACTTTTTTCAAGCATGGGCTTAAAGGATAAAATGTTTGCTCAAAAAAACTCTAAAATCAATCCCCAAATCAAAAAGTGGTGCTACCGATAGCACCAGTTTTTCTAACCGGGTCAAAATTACGACTTTTTTCAAGCATGGCCTTAAAACATAAAATAGTTGCTTAGAAAAACCTTAAAATCAACACCTAAATAAAAATGTGACGATACCTAAAGCAAAATGTTCTTTTCTAAACGTTAAAATTGCAGCTAATTACGACCTAATTCAAACTGTGGCCTTGACAACAAATCTCTACACAAATAAAAAAAAAACCCAAAATTGGATCCTAAATGGTCACTTGAAAATTTATTTTCTAACTTTTTTTTTTCTTAAATTTACATTAAAAACTAAATAAAGAGAAAATCTTCACAAATATATATTTTTTAATGAAGACAAAAAAACATTAAAAATATATATATTCAAAATCCAAATTTGAAAAAAAAAAA
>ML776642.1:958491-980066 GCA_009831015.1 Picea engelmannii
GGGACTATAGCGATGAGTTCATCGTTAACTTGATATTAGTTTAGGGTTGACTTTAAATTTTTTGCAGAAATTATAATGTTTAACTTATGAAGTTTGTATTCATATCTTTTAAAATAAAAAAATTATATATTTGTTACAATGTTATTGGCTGATAGGTTTGAATTGTTATTGTTGGCTTCACTTCTTCCAATGCTTTAATTAATGTTTACTTCACTTCTTCCAATGCTTTAATTAATGTTTACATCACTTCTTCCAACTGCCACCACTATGCTTTGACTGCACTTTCATAATTGCCCACTGCTTTGCTAGTGATTGCCATTCGGTCATTTTCTTAGCTCAGGGTTCAAGTGTGTACGGTGGGAATTGAACTACATCCAAAGTTGCCACCACTCTGCTTTGAACCCAGTGCTAACTACCATCTCATAATACACCCACCTCCTTCGTACGAGTGAAGAAACATTAATCCATATCCATTCATTTCATGAAGTATAATATTGGAAGTTCAATGACTTGCTCACACAGAAATAGTCATCCATTTAATTAAACACTATATCCAAAATTTGTGAATTTATTGAGTCATCGGAAAATGAAAATATCGAAAGGAGTTCTCGTTAAGCAGATGGTTAATTAGAATTAATTAGAATTAGAATTATATTATTCGAAAATTGGTATGACTTCTATTATCATTTTCATATTTTCAAATGATGTAACTTTGTGCATTTTGAAAAGAATCGGAATAAATTCTAACATAAACAAAAAAAAAAATGAAAATAATATCAGATAACACATTTGTACTAACGATAACACAATTAAACTATCAAATATTCACATAAATATTAATATTTTGATTACTAATTCAAATTACATAAAAGCCAACGAGAAATAAATTTATCACATAAATAATATTATTTTTTATTACTGATTCAAATTATACTTCTTTACTGTGAAAATTGTCCATTGTCCATACAAGCCCGAACATATTCAGATTGTATCCCCATACAAAATAATTGCGAGAGGAGATTATTGCTAGTTGATGGAGTCGCTATTTTGCCAACTTTTGCCATTGCTTGTTGATGAAGTCACTATTTTGTCACCTTCCTTCAATAAATGCAAACAAGGGTTGGTAGTAAACCTGCAAAGACAAAGACCCAAGAGTCCAGTTCATCAACGTTTGTGAGGACAACTATGGAGATAAAGTATGCATGAAAATAAATGTAAATTTATTGAGCCACGGTGTCCAAACTTTGCAAATAAATGTCGATCTAAATGTTTCGAAACACTTCACCGTGGTTACATCTCTACAGAAACTGACTAGAGCAATTATAGTGGCGACAACGAGTTCTCTTGACAGTCAGTGTGTTGGTGCCCAGTCATCAATCTTCTCATACTTTCCAGGTCTCATGACTCTGATCTTCATCTCCCTTCTTTCTCGTCTGTTAAGTTTAAAATGTCTAAATTCAAAGTAATATCACATTTGTTGTATACTCACAATGTCTTTGTACCATTCTTTCTTTGTCTTGCTTAAGGTAGCATTCTTTCTTTGTCTTTCTTAAGGAACGTTTGTGTGAACATATTTCCAGTTTATTTATGTCTTTTGCTTAAGGAACTTTTATTTCTTTCCAGTTTCTATGAAGCTATAAGGAACGTTTGTGTGAACATATTTCACAGTTTATTTATGTCTTTTGCTTAAGGAACTTTTATTTCTTTCCAGTTTCTATGAAGTTATTCTTTAAGGGAAGATTTTTTATTTGCTTAAAATTAAATTGTTCAAAATTATTATATGAAGATCTTTACCATTCAATCTCTACTAATATCTTTAAATGAATCATATATACTAGTACACTTAAAATCTAACTTAAAATATAAATTTAAGTAGTTAGGGTCATTACCTTGAGAAAAATTGGTGAAGAAAGACTCCATCCTCGTAGCTCTCATTGGCACCGGTCTTCATCTTCCCATCCTTATATCTTGATACTGTACCATTCAGTTTACTTTTCAGTTCAAGGTCTCCACATTTCACAAAACAGTCCAGAAAATTATTTAAATCAAATGCATACCTGGATACTCCTCCATATTTTCATGCACCCCTTAAAAATCCACTACTCTCCCTGAAAAATAAATCAGAGCAATTGCTTCTTACTGCTTCTTTTCTTCTTATGTAAAACTAGATTGATTCATGAAAAAAAACTCTGCCATAAACATTTAACACTCTGTGGCTTCTATTACTTGTCCACACAAAGCAAAATGTTGAGAGAAATTTCAAAACAAGGTTACCTTATGAATGGATCATTGTTCTAAAAGGACCTTCTATTACTTACAGCTCCCCATTGGGGTAATGTTGTAAATCTGATATACTAAAAAGAGAGATATGTGCAGGTATATTTTATCGTTCATGAACTTAAAAATTAAGGAAACATAAACTTAGATAAACTCAAACAAAAAAATAGCAAGAGAACAGGCACAACTCAGCAACAACTAGATAAACTCTACAATAACTCGGCAATTAGAAAAAACTTGGAAAGTTTTGTTGAGCCGTACTCAACAAGTCCTTTAATTATGGTTCACTTGTTGATAGAATAAGAATCACAAAACTTAGAAGACATGTCTCTCGACAACAATGATGATCTAAAACTCGATGCACTACCTAAGAGTAGCCATGAAGTTGATGATTGAGCGATCACATTTGCAACTAGGCATTCTAACATTTATGATTTCTTTCGTGAATCTTGACATATATGCATTATGAACATTGAGTTCATTTTTTTATTTGGCAATTATTTTTCCTTTCTGTCTATGGATTGAGATTCACGTTATAAGTTGTGTTTGGTAATTTTATTGTTTTCATGTCTGAATGGAATTATGGACTTGATAAATTGATGATAGAATTTAACTAAAATGTTATGTTCCCACTTCCGGAAACCATTTATTGGTCTTCTCCCCGTTTCTTGTTGTTTACTAAGAAGTTAACTCAGTTTACATTGTCCAATACATTTTGAACCCTTGTTGTACCCATTTCTAGAAATTTGTTTCTTGTTGTTTCGAATTTCCGGTTCGTAATACTTTTTTGTGCTTAGTTTTTCTTCTCTCTTTTTTTCAAATACATAGTTTTGGTACTAAAACCATCTTAGTTTTGGAAGTACAACAAACTTGTAGGGTTCTCAAGCTCATTCATTTTCCTAATCGATATTTTTTTTCGCTCTTTAAAGTATTTAGCGAGCATCTTCTTATATAAACAATAAAAACACGAAAATAAGATTTTAAACTTCATAATTATGTGCATGAAGTGTTTGGTCTGAAGTCTTAGAACAGAAATATTTTTAATATATCTTAAGTTTGTTAAACTAAAAAAAAAAAAGTAAACTTCTTCCATTAAAAAATGGAATCTCTTACTCACATATGAACATGAAAACTAGAGCTCAGATCTATCCCAACCCTTTCAGCTAGGAGTTTTAGGCATACGCTCTACATTCATAATCGCCTGCATTAAATTTTAATTACGGGCAAGCTTAACAAAACCACGGTCATCTAGAAATCGGCTCCTTCAACTCGAATCCCCAATACTCACATCATTCGGAAAGCCACCCCAATGGAACCACAAATGGTTGTGGTCGACCGTAAATATCTCCAAATTTACCATCATATGACCCTAAGGCGTATTGATTGAGCTGCTCCAGCGTAGGATAAGGCACCCTACAGAAAACTGGATATTAGGTCCATCCCAATCGTTTTAGCCATGAATTTTAGGCATACATTCTACATTCATAATCGTCTGCATTAAAATTTAACTAGATCAGCCCTACGACACATATTTTTTCTGGAATATCGATTAGGAAGTACTATTTTTTTGGAAGTACTATTTTTTTTCGAAGTAGCTCCCCAATTGATTGCTCAAAACTTTGAAAATCAAAATGCAACTCAATTTTGAAAAATAATTTGTATAAGCTATGATGAAATGGAACCAGAAGCTGAAAAATAAAGAGTTCAAAAAGAGAACATGTGGTTAACACGAGCGGGCAATGCTCAGAGAGAACATAAAAGTGCTAAAAGAAGGGAGATGTACAACAAGAACATAGCATAGACAATTAAATCTAATATTTTTATGTTTCTATACAAGCCTTGGATAGGAAGCACAATGAATAGGCTAGAAATGAACAACAAATAGAACAGAAAATGACACAGTTATATTATACGACAGAGTACATACAAGATAGAATGTGAAGCAGATATAAAAATAATACCTAGTCAGAATGTAGACAATGCAAGAATCATAGCCAAATTTGACTGAGGTCATACCACTTGATACCACACACAGGGAGTTAAATCACAACAATTGTTGAATCGAATGTTACAACTTACAATGACATTGTCTAACTGTAGTATTACATAAACATTACTAGATATTTGAAAGGTACAGTCTATAGACTACAAAAAATCGCCAAAACTCTAACCTTATCAATCGCCTTTGCCAGGTCCATTAGCCCATACGGCTTGTAAAGAGTTGTCCTATTCAAAGAAAATCCACTATGTTGGTTGGAAATTAAATTTATAAATTAAATAGACCCTAAACCTATACACAAGTAGTCATTGGTCATTTGCTAGGCATGGAAAAAATCAAAATACTTTTATGAAATCAATACTCGGCATACAATTAAATCAGCCAATGTTGTCTGGAAAGTGTACTCTTGGGGCAATTCCACCAAGAGTTGTGGTTCTGGAGTCACATTCCACATGTCCTGTGAAGAAAATTAACAATCAATAATTCCAGTACAAATCTTCCACGAGATTATCAACTCACATTGAAAATGTTATACATGCAATATTGTTGCCTGATTGACGTGGAAATTTTTATTGTCTTCGACAAAATTCCTTTAAGCATAGTATTATAACGAAAACTACATACAAATTTTAATATTTAAAACAGGAAAACATTAAATACACATATATAAGAATTTACCTGGTATGTGTGGACACTGTTTATACCACCGTCCTGTCAAACATTATAAAACAAAAAATAGAGGAATGAGTCGTGTCTTCTTAATATATAAATAAAATGTTGTTAAATACTCCGAAGAAGTCTTTGTTATCTAAGAATGATACCTTTCCACTAAATAATATGTCGATATGGAAATATTTGTTCAGCTAGGATGCACTTTGGGCAAACCATGAAACTCTTTTCTAAGCACACAAATAAATAAATAATTATTTACTTATAAAAAAAAAAACTAAAAAATAGTTTAGAAGATGTTTAGAGATGAACCTGCAGGGCTCTGATCATGGTCTTGTTGCGAGAATCCTGGCATATGATCTTCCCATCTTCGATTTGCTCACCCATGGTGTTTTCCACGTAGACTTGGGGTCCCCAATGGATTTTTCCGGACCCCTTTTCGAGGGGTTCTTTCTCCGCTTGTCTTCTGAAGCTGCAGACAAACTCGGCCACCAACATCTTTTCGTCGGCATTCTCTAACTCAAGTGTTAAATTGAGACCGTTTGGAAGCAAAACCCTGAACAAGAATTTTCTCACCTCGGGTTCAGCCTTGAGCTTCTTCTTAGAGGGAACTCCAAGGTAGCCCTCATTGTTACTTCTTTTCTTCCTAGCAGAAGATTATGCCATCTTGGATGCAATAGATAGCAAACGGCAGAGGCAACACTATGGTCTTGTATTGCAAGGCTTCCCTTCACACAAAATTAGGAAGAATTAACGTATGCAGCGAGCTTGAATTACAGCAAGGATATCTAACTGCTCAGAGCAAGCATGCATGTACAGCTCAAGACAAGCTCTGGCATTCCGCCATTGCTACAAAGCTCCGCTCAGTAACCTCAAAACCACTCTCGTCAAACATCTATTTCCTTACAGACGTGCATTCCTGTCTCAAAGTCCATTATTTAAAGTCTGGAAAGTCCATGCAGTGATACACAGAAAGAAGAAGCAAAAAGATGACTTTATTATCAAAAATACTAGTTCAGGAATGTACGAAAAATAACTTGTCTGAGGATTGGAACACTGGGCAGACTACAGAGGGAACACTCGGGAGAGTTACAGAGACATAAACAAAGCAGTTGAGTGACAAAACCAACCGTAAGATTGCATGCCCAGCGATCATTTGTACCATCAATACCCTTGAACATGACACGAAGCTCGCGGGTGGTAACAAGTTATGACAAGGGAATAAATGATTGAGAGGATCAATGTGGACCAGGAGTAATGTGAATATAATAATATTGAAAATGAATGCACATGTAATATTGCATGTCGAGCGAGCATTTGTACCATCAATACCCTTGAACATGACACGAAGCTCACGGGTGGTAACAAGTTATGACAAGAGAAAAAATGATTGAGAGCATTTGTACAATCAATACCCTTGAACATGACACGAAGCTCAATGGTGGTAACAATAACATGACACGAAGCTCGATGGTGGTAACAATAACATGACATGAAGCTCATTGGTGGTAACAAGTTATGACAAGGGAATAAATGATTGAGAGGATCAATATGGACCGGGAGTAATGTATCCTTCGTCAGTTAAAATGTATGTGCTTTGGTATAACGGAATGAATGGGGATTTTATCAAAACACTTAGTCAAGTAAGGATTTTGGCTTCATGATGATATTGGAAAATTAGTAGAAAGAAAATGATATGTGATCCTCTCACATATTTTACTAGTTTGATTTCAAATATTTTTTTAGACTGATTTACGAGTTTGATTTTCAAAGCATGTTGTAGGACACGTAATGATGTTTTTTGGTCAATACTAAAGTGGTGGAAAGATGGTGTACGGGATCAAGAATCAAGGTATACACCCTTGAAACCTGAGTTAAGTTAAGAAGCTTGAAATTTGAATAAAGTGTTTAATGGTAACTTTTTAAAGGAGGAGGAAGTTACTATTTTGCCACATACAGTTAACTATAGTAACTCATTTTTGGTGAATTTTTTTTCTTTTTAATAATGAAAAAAATATTTATATTAGTAAATATAACATTTCTTTTACAAAATGTTGTCTGCTAGAAAACATAGATCATTCGTTACAATACCAATTACTGGATAATTTAATTCTTAAGAATATTTCATACTTTGTATAGATCTTTTGCTTAAGACAATGAAGAAGCAATGAACACAAAAATCAAAAGCCTTAGAACTGCAAAAGAACTCATTATGCACTAAAACCACCGACCCAATTATTGTTAATGAGAAATTAATCAAGTAAGGCGAGGTTATTTGTCTTTAACCAGACAATCCCTGAAGAAGTTTTATTTATTTAAAATAAATAGCATGATCGGGCATGAGTTCACATTATATGTTGACAAAAAAAGTTAGTTACATTATATGTTAACTAAAAAGTTAATTCTTTAAATAAATACTATGATCACAATACATCCAAACTACTCATTCATATTAGTTACTTAATAAAACATATTTACTTATCATTTGTTGGAAGCTTAGGGAAAGATTTTTACTAGGTAGTTTGATTTGTGTTACATTGTCCATCGGTGTCGGCGGTAAGTTATGGGAGGAGTATAAATTAATTCACTAGTTGATAGAGATGTTCAAGGAGGAATCAAGTAAATCATTAATATCTTATATCTAGTATTTATTATTGGTTTTTATCTATTAGAATTACTATTTGGAACCTTACAAATAGAAATTTATCGTAGGAGAAAGTGATTGATTTGATACTTTGGAAAGATACTTGTCACGTGTTTTGACAATACATTCATTTGAATCCCTGCATTAGTGGATAGCATCTGTAATAAACTCATTGGATTAAACTACTCCACCTTTCTAAAGAGAATTCAAACTCGACACATATGGCCACATAACTATTTTTTACTCTCTCTCAACTATTTTAGAATCAGCCAAACATGGTGGGAGAAACATTTTGCGTCAATGTGCAACAAGAATGAATATAGCTATTTTTTATGAAATTTCATCTGAATGACACCTTTTATCGCATCAAGTACATGACTCACGCTATCAACAATGGGTATTGATCAATTATAACATAGGATAAAGCCTTCATTTTAACCCGGATTACTCCAAAAAATATTGTTTGCATATCTTAACTATAGTTTTAAATTCCATATGCAATTTTATCCTCTAATTTGTTCTTGCCATTTTTAAACCTCTTGTTTTTGCACCTAATTTTTCAACTGATCTTTTAAATATAGCTTGAAAATGTGCTCTAATACTCTGAATTCTATTCCATTTAACCAACCATGGCCCAAAGCTCTTAGAACCAATATTTGCATATTTGGAAATAGATTTTTTCTTTATATCTATACAGTCTAACATAATGTACTTTCTCTATGCAACCATGACCGAAACCCTTCATACCCAATATTTCCAAATTTAGAAATATACATTGAATTCATTTGAAAATATAGGTAATGTTTCCTACTTACTTGCTCGACATCTTTGTTATTGGTTTTGTGTATTGATTATGACTTTTTTTCAAATTCAACGATGTCATCGCATAAGAAGAGAATCAAACCATAGAACAAATTTGGTTTCCAAGGGGCACTGTATGGTGATACAACAGGTCTCCTCAAGAAAGGACAAGATCCACTTAAATGGGATGAGGTCTTCCAGATGTTCAAACTTCAAAACTTTCCCATCAATGTTGATGACCAAGATCAACTCTGAATCTTTAATAATATTCGAAAATCAAGACTACACAGGGTAGCAGCTCATCCTCCAGTTCAACCTTGCACAGATGCAATTACGTGGATTATCGATCATGTGGACCTGCAAAATAGATACATACTCAATGCTAGAGGGGAGCCCATAGCATCGTTCCATGTAGTTGATCTAGCCAAATATTATCATTTGGAAAAGAGAACCCAAAAGTTGGATGAGGATCTACTCAATAAGTTCCCATACAAAGGTAATGACCTGTTCAAAATCTGGTATAAACCAGATATAGTTTTTAAACACAGACGATCTGGGAACTATCCAACTACTGAACTAAAAACGCCCTACCAATACATAGTGGCAATGCTTTGCAGATTGTATGGAAAGAAAAATGCTTCCAAATTCACCTTCTCGCTAATGCCTCTTATCTATTACTGCATAAATGAAGGGATAGAATTCAACTGGGATGATATCTTATCAGAAAACCTAGCAGAGGCTATTACATTTGTTAAGCACACTGCGCCCGAGACATTTACAGAATTTCACATGTCATCATATCTATTGGATATCATGTGTGTGGCGCATCGATACCCTAAGATGTGTTGGGCATGGAAACCAACAAAACCATCAATACACATTTATTACAAGGTGCTCTGGGAACATAAGTACAGAACATAATACCACCAGATATGCAACCACTTCTTTGCACCTCTTTATGAATTCATTTTCTACGCTCCAGCACCATGCATGACAAATAAGGCGCTATCAATAATACAAAATATTGGAGACTGGTATCTAATGGAACACGGTACTTACATTAGAGTATATGGAGCTACCAAAGCTCCCCATCTGCTCCCAAGATTTGTCCTCGACAAATTGGTGCTACAAGAGCTTGTCTACCAAACGATTATCCATGGAGTTGGGGCGGCACTCTATCGCAACAAGAAAGATATATGGCCCTCGCTCCCATTGTGGATTGGATCATACTGTTTCGCTAGTCTCAAACAAGCTCAAGTTGAAGTGGATACATTGTTATCGTATGGCTTTGGAGAATAACGATTTAGGAGGCATGACCCCGAGAAATTGGTTAGAGAACACTGCATCCAGAACAAGTACACTTCAAGTTTTTGGGAAGAATAAGAAAACCACTGTGGAGCACGGACTTATGATGAGCTCATTGCTAGAAGGCAGGGGCAGCCATCCTCCTTCAAATTGCTCTTGCAAAGTTTTTCTTAACCCTTTGGTCTATGGGCATTACTATATATGATCATCAACTTGACGATATTTTATACATGTTTACATATTCTTTAGCTTACTCCATTTTGTAATGTATATAGAAGTTGAAAGTGCAATGACAAAAACATATGCATGTACAACACCGTTCAACATGTTTATGCATTTTGTAACTCTAGGGGCAGCCATCCTCCTTCAAACTGCTCTTGCAAAGTTTTCCTTAACCCTTTGGTCTATGGGCATGACTATATATGATCATCAACTTGACGACCTTTTATACATGTTTAGATATTCTCTAGCTTACTCCATGTTGTAATGTATATACAAGTTGAAAGTGCAATGACAACAACAAATGCATATTCAACACCGTTCAACATGTTTATGCATTTTGTAACTCTACTATCAACATGTTTATGCATTTTGTAACTCTAGGGGCAGCCATCCTCCTTCAAACTGTTATTGCAAAGTTTTCCTTAACCCTTTGGTCTATGCGCATGACTATATATGATCATCAACTTGACGATCTTTTATACATGTTTAGATATTCTCTAGCTTACTCCATTTTGTAATGTATATAGAAGTTGAAAGTGCAATGACAACAACAAATGCACATTCAACGCCGTTCAACATGTTTATGCATTTTGTAACTCTACTGCATGGGCATATGCATTGATAAAGTATGTAATGCTTGATTACTTAAAAAAAAAAAAAACTTTCAAAATAGAATATAGATCATGTTTTCTATATCTTTTAAAAGAAATTGGCATGGGTATTCAATGTCATTAAGCAATGTTTTCCTTCTATGAAAAATTGGCATGATCTTCAATGTATTAAAAACATGTCAACATTCAAAATAAATAATTCAATTTTCTCTTATTTCGTATTTTTGAAACATAGATGCATATATAACTGTCGAGTTCACTTGACCATTGTACTTAAGAAAACTAAAGTGAAACTTAAGATACCCCCCACTACGTAGATTTAGTATAGTTGGAATGCAAGCAAAAAAGACCCTTTATGTGGATGGACCAATAACATAAAGATTTGCACTCTATTGCCACATATCTTACTAAAAAACATCTACATGCTTCTACACTACATAATTCAATTTTATCTTATTTTGTATTGTCTAGTTGGAGAACTCACAAGAATTACTATGTCTATAGCTTCAATCCAAGGTTCATTTGCAACTTGCAACAATTGGTATGCTTAAGAGGCAGCTAAGCCTTGCCTTTGTAAAGAAGTCACCATCTCCTCTTATCACAATTAATGCATGACATTTGGCAAGCAACCCATGTTTTTTGGCCCAATTGACTTTTCGGCGGGGGCAACAAAAAAATATAGGTTGTTTTTTCTATGATATTCATTGGCCACCTTTTTTTGTGTGTGTGTTGAACATTTCTCTAGTAATCTCTCTTTATTGATTGTGGAACATGTTTATCACTTGTTGTCTTTTGTTATTTTCATTGATTTGTTTAATTTTGTGTCGTTGCTCAATAGATTATAATCAATGCAAAGGTGAAAACTTGAATGGTGGTTAAACTTGACTCAATGTTCAATGTCCATATCTTGTTTTTCCAGCAACAAGTTATGTTGATCAAAACCCTTTTCAAGAGCGAGCTATACAATTAAAAAAAAAAAACAGGGTTCACATAACAAAGTGAAGGTATGCTATTCTGAGCTTTTGTTTTCCTTTTTATTCAAATTTTTCTACTATCATAAACAAAAGTTACTTCTAGTTTGAATACCATAAATTAAGAAATGTCAAAAACAGTCGATGTTGAAATCTATCAAGCTAAAGAGAAGTACATTCCACATAGTAACATTGACCATGTCTTGCAAATCAATGGTCTCTTTAGATTGGATGCCTTTTCATATATTCCTGGGGATTATCTATTTGATGCATTCCATGTGCTATTGCACTTTCGTTACTCCTCCATTGAATTAAGAAATGGATTAATAGATCATTTCTTGACTTGTTTACAAAATGGTGACCTAGAGGCATCAACATCGTATCAGTATGAGCTAGCATCTGATTTTCTATACCAATTGCATGGAGTCCACGATGTACACACATATCTTTCCAGAATGAGACTATCTGCCTATCCAAATGTAAATATAAACGAGAGAGGACTATGGAGAGATACATTATGCATACGATGGATAGAAAAATGGTTGAACATACCAATTGCAATTTGGTCACTAACAAGGAAAACAAGGTATTTGTATTTCAACAAAGATGCAGATATAGACCCGTAATGCATCTTGTTCCATGATGCAAATCTTGTTAGTGGTCATTACGAACCATTGCTTTACAAAAAACTGTCTGCATATAACTTTGAAGAAAATAATAATTACCTTTCACAAATGTGCGAGAACCTTGAATGCCACTGGAATTTTATCATGCATAGGATGCATACTCATGGATTAAGAAGAGCAATAACCAACACATCTTCTTGTGGGGAAAGTCTATTTGTAGCAATTTGCTACTTGATAGAAACAGACTTCATTGTACAATCCTTGAGACTTTATATTGTCCAATCATTATGCAATGCAATTACAAGTAGTGACCCCGATGCATTTCATTGCTTACATCAACACTTGTCATGCAATGTCATACATAGTTCAGTAATTATCAATGATTGGAAAGAGTATCTTGTCAAAATGGCAATGCCATATCAGGAGGGGAAGATAGAGGGTGGGCCATTCTGTTTACAATGGATAGCACTCATTTTCAATGTAAATATCCAAGTATGGTCCTCTCATTGCAATAACATTGTAACCCTCTACTCTGCTCACTCAAACTGTCGTCGAACAGTTGATTTGTTGTCATTTGCAACAGATACATTTCACATTCACTATGAACCATTAATAACAAAAAATCGAAATAGTATATGCACTTCACATTGTAGCCAAGCTACAATCGATGTAGACAACACACATGGGATTGACCATCACCTAGTTACAGATCTGTCATTTACAGCAAGTATCAACAATAATACATTGCTTCTTGAACACACCTTGGAAAAACACCATCGTCTATATCTTGTACATGGGAAGGATAAACTGTCGATGCCAAATACGGCTTCCACCTCCGATATGCCTCGCCATCCAAAAATCACACATGCTACTAAAAAGCATGCACTTTCTTGTCGCAAGGTTAACGAAATGATCCGTGAAAACAACAAATGTGAGGACAACTTCCCCATTAGACATGGACTAAAAAGAGATGTAGATGAACACCACACAAATCCCATTGACCCAACAATGCCTCTTACCAAAAGAATGTGATTAACATATCCTATGTTGGAACAGATACCTTCCTGTACATATATTGAACATAAGAAAGCAATAGAGAATACATCTACTATGCATGCCCATGTAACAAAGAATGTTTCACGAGAAACATATCTAAAGAAGCTACAAGACACACCTAAGAACACATGTGCAATTTGCGAGAAATTGAATTTTTCACACAACATTAGATGCTTCACTGAAGACTCGCAAAAAGAATATCTTCTTTTAACAACAACTAAAAAAAGATCCTCTAGTGAGAAGATATGCCTTCCTTGCAAAAGAGCTGTCCAAAATGGAAAATTGACAAAATTTGCAACACCTGAACAAATAAGTCATAACATTCCATTACCAATGGTAAAGACACTTTCAGAACTTGAAGAGAGACTTGTATCACTCCGAATTGCATTTGCACAAATTAGGCAATGGGGTTACAAGCGATCCCAGTTGGGCTTGACATGATCAATTATCAATGTCCCTGTGCAGATGGATGTTGTTCAAAAACCCTTGCCACAATTTATGGATGAAACACTGACAATTGCAATTGCATTAAAAAGACGATTGCAATACAAGAATGCATACCAAACCGGAAAAGTATGTGTAAACATTGTCATGAGAGCACTGCAACAATTATGTTCCAGATCTCTATATAAGGCTGGAAAAATCTCTATAAACAAGCAATGGAGTGTTGTTTTGGAACAATACAATCACAATTGCATAGACAATGAGAATTTTGATTATGGAAGTGATATGGATACTGAATCGGATAATGAAAGACCAACTAAAACATTAGTACATGGATTCATAGAATCACAACGCATTTACGATTTGCAAGACAAGATCATTGAAGTTGCACCTGCTGAAGGGCATTTTCAAGGACAAATTTGCAGAAGAAATGAACTTTCCAACCTTGTTCTTCGATGATCCACACGACGATGACATTGTAAAGAACTTTACTTACCTAAAAACAGTAAAATGGGAATTGCTACACACTAGCGGTGATTTCTCATATCACACAACAAATTTGTTTTTCAAAACAATGTGAATACTAATTGACAAAGTACTCTCTTGCATGTGGATATGAATAAGAAAGGGACAACTAAGAGGAAGAACACTATTAGCAAGAGATGTAAAGTACAAACCAAACTTGGAAAAAATACTCAAATATGATATTGGATACATAGACTTCAAAAACATTTGCATTTCTCCTGATTACCTTCACCAAATACAGAAAAACATATTTGCAATGATACAACAATTGGGGCAACCAACCTTCTTCGTCACATTCACAAGCACAGAGCATCAATGGACTCCATTAGTCTCTACATTGACTGAGTTGTATAAGAACAGGCAAAAGCAAAAGCACACCGAAACATTAGAAGACAATGACATTGACTTCCTCATAAGAAAGGATCCAGTGACATGTAGTCGTTACTATAGACATAGAATAAATGCTCTAAAGCATTTGATATGTCATGATGAAACATTGTTTGGAAAAGTAGTTGACTACTACTTTGTAACAGAGTTCCAGAATAGAGGAAGTGAGCCTGAACATGGACTACTATGGGTAGAAAACGCCCCAATATATGGAAGGGACAGCAACTCGGAAATTGAAAATTTCTTGGACAAATACATAACATACGACACAGACAACTTGGATCCAGATCTTTCCAAATTCCATAGGCATTACCATACAAGAAGCTGTAAGAAAAGAAGGAATTCCCACTGCAGATACAACTTCCCTATGCCACCAATGAAAACAACAACAATGCTCGAACCAATAAGCTCACTGGATAAAGTTCTTGCCGACAAGTCAAGGTCCCTGTTCACATCTCTAGACCAAAAACATTATGACAGTGAAATGACCTTTGAAGACTTCTTAGTGGAAATGGACCTAGAAGAAGATCAATACATCCAACTAATACAATGTATACTGAAACAACCGACAATCTTCCTTAAACGAAAACCTTCACATAATTGGATCAACAATTTTGCAAAGGATGTGCCAAGTTTATGGAATGCAAATATAGATGCACAGTACGTGCTCAACGCATATGCTGCAGCATCATATTGCAGTTCATACATGACTAAAGTTGACAAATCTATGACAAATGCATTTCGAAAAATACGCAAAGAACATGAAAGGAGTGAAATCGATGCTATTCAAATGATACGCACACTTGGAAATACATTACTTAATCTTCAACAAATGTCTGCTCAACAAGCAGTTCACATAGCACTTTCTCTACCACTAAATTGCAGTTCAAGAGACTGTATATTTATAAACACATCCCCAATAGATAAACGCACATTTATGTTGAAGCCACCCTTTGTATTAAAACAAGAACCTGATACTTATGAAGATGTAATGTGCCAATCTATTATTGATTACTACATTGAGCGGCCACATACTCTTTACAACGTCTGCCTTGCTGAATTTGTGTCCAAGGACAAAAAAAATGGTACACACATATCAAAAAGGAAAAAACCAAATGTCATACGATTCACCAAATACAACAAACACATTGACAATGAAAATTATTGTAGAGAGAAGCTATTGTTATATGTGCCATTTGAGAAACATGAGCATACATTAAAACATGACCTTCCTACACGACAGGTTGCTTGTAGTTTCCACGCAAAAACAATACAAATAAATGCAGCTAAATTGGCATACAACATCAATCCAACATGGGGTGACCTCGAAAATGCAATTGAACAATTGCATAATAACCCTATGGATATTGATGATACATTCACGGAACAAGCACCAACTAAATTCCACTGTGAACAGTACGACTTGCAACAAGACTTGAAATGCCCTCAAGATTCACATCTAAAAAAAACAATTAACCTAGGCTTTCAAGTCACAGACCACCCACTCTTCCTCGACAATGAAGAATATTATAGACTTAGAAGATTGTTAAATAAAGAACAACAAGAAATTGTCAAAGACATCGCCCTAAAGAAATCAATGGACATCCAAAATCCATTGCACTTGTTCCTCATAGATGGGGTGGGTACAGGAAAAACATTTACAGAAAAGATCCTATTCCAAATGCTCATACGAATATATGATGCACACAATACAATTGACCCTTTGAAACCAAAGGGCTTGATACTTGCATACACAGGTAAAGTTGCTTATAATGCAGGTGGCACAACGATCCACTCTGCATTGCTAATGCCATTCAACAAGTCGCATTTGCTACCACTTAGCAAAGAAATGCTAGACAACTTGTCTAAGCTTTATCAAGAACTGCAACTTGTCTTCATTGATGAAGCTTCTCTAATCAGAAGTCGATTCCTATTCAACATTGACAATAGACTAAGAAACATTAAACACATACAGACAAAGTACTTTGGAAACATAGATGTGATCTTTTGTGGTGATCTCTATCAAGCACAACCCATACAAGATTCCCTCATATTCGAAAAACCTACCATGAACATGCAAACAATAACATATGACTTTTGGAAAGATAATGTGAAGTGCTATGAACTACATACTACAATGTGCCAAACAAATGAGAAATTTATTGCAATTCTGAATAGGATGCGAACAAATAGCCAAACAAACAATGATTTGACATATATCAATATGAATTGCATGCAACCTGCCCCAAATGATCCAACATTTCCTTACTTATTCTACAAAAACAAAGATGTCACACTACATAACAAACATATGCTATCATTGATGCCTGACAACGAGCTTCTAATCAATGCAATTGATGAGGAGGAAGAAAACCATGGAAATGTAACATACCATCAACATACATCAACTTTGCCTTCCCAACTTGTCATAAAATTAAACATGCTTGTTGAAATATATGCATGTAACTATTATTCGCAAGATGGTCTAGTCAATGGTGCAGATGGAATGGTCAAAGCCTACACAAAAAAAGAAAAACTCGATGTCTTGTGGATCAAGTTCTATGATCCACACATTGGACATCGCCAAGCTAACAAGCTTGCATACTTGTATACCATGGACATTTTGAATGAATGGATCCCCATATTGCGCATAGAAAAACCACTATCAACAACAAAAAACACATCCCATTTGAAGATCTGAAAACAATTCCCTATCAAACTTGCATTTGCACGTACAATACATAGGTCCCAGGGTTTAACACTTGGCAATGTTGCATTTGACCCTACTGGGATATGAATCCAAGGATTGGTATATACAATGTTATCTCATGTAAGAAACATAGAGTCTTTGTATTTGCTAAATGCTCTCAAAATGGATAACTTCAAAGTGAAACAAAAAAATGATATTGAGATGCAACGCCTCTGAAGCATTGCAAAATGGGACTTGGCATGTGATTTAGAATCCATAAAATCAAGCACATCCATCTCAATTATTACGCTAAACACACGTAGCTTGCATGCACATATGAATGACACACTCAATGACTATGACACATTGCAATCTGATATTATATGCTTGCAAGAAACATACATGACATTATCTATGCAAAATCAACAATTTCCAAGCTTCAATTGCATATCAAGTTGCACTAAACATGGAGTCGTGACACTAGTAAAAAAACATCTGCCAATCCTGGAACATATGCACTACGAAGACCAATCTGTAGAGGTCCTTATAGATAAAGTAGAATTCCATGGATCCCATCTTGCAATAATCAACATTTATGCTGCCCCGCATGCAACTTTGTCCAGCATATTCAATACCATCACAAAAGCATGATGTCATTTTCACCAAAACGAAATCCTAGTCATTCTAGGAGATTTCAATATTGACATGTCACAGTGTAATGAGAAAACAAAGAAATTGGAAAACTACATGTGCATTTACAATGCCCATATGCTCCTAGGAAAAACAAACCATGCACATAAAACACTCATTCATCATATTTGGTCAAATGCAAAGAATCAAAACTCCAGAATATATACATTGAATACATATTGGACCGATCATGATACAATTTGTCTCATACTTGAAGTCTAAAATACACAAAAATCATAATGCATATTTTGATCTAAAGCATAATTCCATATCTTTGTTACACATTTACAAACGTCTTTTCCTTGTATCACATAAAAAATCATCTCACAACTGAAAAAAGGTTGGTATAGTCTCGATGCTACATTGTTGGTAATATAAAAACAAAATACATTAGCAACTTTCAATGCACTTGCATCTTCCTAAAATCTATTTGCATAACTATTCACTTTCCTTGATTGTTTTGTTCAATGTATAGTACATCAAACCAATTATCTATGACTAAAAATATAATAAGGACAATTACAAACATGGATGGAAAAAAAAGGTACATATTTCCAACCTTTGCTGTATTTTATTAATTTGCATTCCAAATGTCATTTGTTATTGTTCCATATTCCATATTCTTATATTCTATATTGCATTTTATGCATCACCTTTACATCAAAAGAAATAGAACAAGTGACGAAGAAGAAGAAGTTACAAGTGACATCGGAAAAAAAATACTCAAATATGATATTGGATACATAGACTTCAAAGACATCCGCATTTCTCTTGATTACCTTCACCAAATACAGAAAAACATATTTGCAATGATACGACAATTGGGGCCACCAACCTTCTTCGTCACATTCACAAGCGCAGAGCATCAATGGACTCCATTAGTCTCTACATTGACTGAGTTGTATAAGAACATGCGAAAGCAAAAGCACACTGAAACATTAGAAGACAATGACATTGACTTCCTCATAAGAAAGGATCTAGTGAAATGTAGTCGTTACTATAGACATAGAATAAATGCTCTAAAGCATTTGATATGTCATGATGAAACATTGTTTGGAAAAGTAGTTGACTACTACTTTGTAACAGAGTTCCAGAATAGAGGAAGCGAGCATGAACATCGACTACTATGGGTAGAAGATGCCCCAATATATGGAAGGGACAACAACTCGAAAATTGAAAATTTCTTGGACAAATACATAACATGCGACACAGACCACTTGTATCCAGCTCTTGGCAAATTCCATAGGCATTACCATACAAGAAATTGTAAGAAACGAAGGAATTCCCATTGCAAATACAACTTCCCTATGCCACTAATGAAAACAACAACAGTGCTCGAACCAATAAGCTCACTGGATAATGCTCTTGCCAACAAGTCAAGGTCCCTGTTCACATCTCTAGACCAAAAAAACTATAACAGTGAAATGACCTTTGAAGACTTCTTAGTGGAAATTGACCTAGAAGAAGATCAATACATCCAACTAATACAATGTAAATTGAAACAACCGACAATCTTCCTTAAACGAAAACCTTCACATATTTGGAACAACAGTTTTGCAAAAGACATGCCAAGTTTATGGAATGCAAATACAGATGCACAATATGTGCTCAACGCATATGCTGCAGCATCATATTGCAGTTCATACATGACTAAAGTTGACAAATCTATGACAAATTCATTTCGAAAAATACGCAAAGAACATGAAAGGAGTGAAATCGATGTTATTCAAATGATACGCACACTTGGAAATACATTACTTAATCTTCAACAAATGTCTTCTCAACAAGCAGTTCACATAGCACTTTCTCTACCACTAAATTGCAGTTCAAGAGAATGTATATTTATAAACACATCCCCAATAGATAAACACACATTTATGTTGAAGCCACCCTTTCTATTAAAACAAGAACCTGATACTTCTGAAGATGTAATGTGCCAATCTATTATTGATTACTACATTGAGCAGCCACATACTCTTTACAACGTCTGCCTTGCTAAATTTGTGTTCAAGTACAAAAAAAATGGTACACACATATCAAAAAGGAAAAAACCAAATGTCATATGATTCATCAAATACAACAAACACATTGACAATGAAAATTCTTGTAGAGAGAAGCTATTGTTATATGTCCCATGAGCATACATTAAAACATGACCTGCCTACATGGTAGGCTACTTGTAGTTTCCATGCAAAAACAATACAAATAAATGCAGCTAAATTTACATACAACATCAATCCAACATGGGGTGACCTCGAAGATGCAATTGAACAATTGCATAATAACCCTATGGATATTGATGATACATTCACAGAACAAGTACCAACTAAAGTCCATTGTGAACAGTACGACTGCAACAAGACTTGAAATGCCCTCAAGATTCACATCTGAAAAAAACAATTAACCTAGGCTTTCAAGTCACAGACCACCCACTCTTCATCGACAATGAAGAATATTATAGACTTAGAAGATTTTTAAATAAAGAACAACAAGAAATTGTCAAAGACATTGCCCTAAAGAAATCAATCGACATCCAAAATCCATTGCACTTGTTCCTCACAGGTGGGGTAGGTACAGGAAAAACATTTACAACAAAGATCTTATTCCAAATGCTCATACGAATATATGATGCACACAATACAATTGACCCTTTGAAACCAAAGGGCTTGATACTTGCATACACAGGTAAAGTTGCTTATAATGCAGGTGGCACAACGATCCACTCCGCATTGCTAATGCCATTCAACAAGTCGCATTTGCTACCACTTAGCAAATAAATGCTAGACAACTTGTCTAAGCTTTATCAAGAACTACAACTTGTCTTCATTGATGAAGCTTCTCTAATCAGAAGTCGATTCCTATTCAGCATTGACAATAGACTAAGAAACATTAAACACATATAGACAAAGTACTTTGGAAACATAGATGTGATCTTTTGTGGTGATCTCTATCAAGCACAACCCATACAAGATTCCCTCATATTCGAAAAACCTACCATGAACATGCAAACAATAACATATGACTTTTGGAAAGATAATGTGAAGTTCTATGAACTACATACTACAATGTGCTAAACAAATGAGAAATTTATTGCAATTCTGAATAGGATGCGAACAAATAGCCAAACAAGCAATGATTTGACATATATCAATATGAATTGCATGCGACCTGCCCCAAATGATCCAACATTTCCTTACTTATTCTACAAAAACAAAGATGCCACACTACATAACAAACATATGCTATCATTGATGCCTGACAACGAGCTTCTAATCAATGCAATTGACGAGGAGGAAGAAAACCATGGAAATATACCATACCATCAACATACATCAACTTTGCCTTCCCAACTTGTCATAAAATTAAATATGCTTGTTGAAATATATGCATGTAACTACGATTGGCAAGATGGTCTAGTCAATGGTGCAGATGGAATAGTCAAAGCCTACACAAAAAAAGACAAACTAGATGTCTTGTGGATCAAGTTCTATGATCCACACATTGGACATTGCCAAGCTAACAAGCTCGCATACTTGTATACCATGGACATTTCGAATGAATGGATCCCCATATTGCACATAGAAAAACCACTATCAACAACAAAAAACACATCCCATTTGAAGATCCGAAAACAATTCCCTATCAAACTTGCATGTGCA
>ML776642.1:990997-1051840 GCA_009831015.1 Picea engelmannii
TTTGAATCATCTTGTACTTGAACATTTAAGTGGGGTAAAAGGAGGTTGCCCCCTCGAAGAGGCTTATTATATGAAATTATCTCTTTTTCAAGGCGTTGAGTACTTTTTCTAAGGTTTTTCTATGCTATATTGATATTTGGTTCCTAACAATATTCATCATTGTAATGTGCTTAGCTTGTCCTTGATATATTTTATAATTAAGCACAGGGGGAGGCACTTGGATGAGATGTTTAGCAGGTGGTTGCACTGGTTACATGATTTCACCTTACATCACTAAACACTTAACATCTACGGGCTTCGGGCCTCAGGTAAGTGGGTAGGTCATTTGCATTTTTCCATTGTATTTGCTTTCATTTTGCATATATGATTTGCTTTACATGTTGCTTTTCTTTCATCTATGCATGGTCATTGTGATACATTTGTGTGAATTGAGTGCTCATGATTACATGTTAGTTAGAAGTTTTTAAAAAATGCAAAAAAAATTCCTTTTAGAGAAATCGTATAGTTGTCAATTTTGAAAATTTGAACTTTCGCTTATATGAATAAAGGGGTGAGTTAGCCACCCTCTGATGCTCTAATGTTTTGTTCAAGTGTGTGTAGGCACAGGTAATATTAGGATATGCTCAGGTTCTCATGCGATCTATGACGAGCACATTTCCCCATGTAGGAGTCGGATGTCACCCCCCTAGCCTAGGGGTAACTAAGGAGACGATGTCTCGAGGCCCGCAGGTGGCAGACATGGAAGTGCCAAGAGCCAAATTGATCAACAAAGCCCACATTGAGTAGACAAAGCCCCACCTCTTCACTGTGCTTCACCACTCATCGTCAATAACATAACAACATCTGCCACACCAGCTTGGCCCCCAGAAGACAACAGGTCTTGCTTCATGAGGTAACAAGTCCAGTCTCATGGTAAGTGTCACTTTAATATTTGAAGCATTTGAGCATGTTGCAACGAGTCCTTTCTTGATTATGGAATGTTGGCTTGGAAATTATATATTTTTCCTTATTTCACCTTGGTGGTTGACAAGGTATCCTAGTAAGTTGGTCACCCTCGGGAAAAGGGTTGCTACTAGGGGTTCTCCTTGAAGGGTCAATGTACCATTCCCACTCATACTTACCACTGTCCACACTTCTTCCCCTCTGCTTCCTCATATTTTGGGTTTTTTGGTTCATTGACCCCAAGAAGGGCTTGTACCTCATTTCATGAGAAGAAGGGGCTAACGACCCAAAGGTGTTGGAGCTAGAACTATAAAAGTCAAAAGCCATAATTTATCCTTCTAGATGCTCTCCCAAAGGTCCTGAGAGCCATGAAATGCCTCTCCATAAAAATGAAGAACCTTTAAAAAAGAACATAAATAAAAATGTCTCGCTTGATGGGGGAATGCATTGCAACATCCTTTAATTTCCAATGCATATGGAACTCAATGTGTTTTAACTTCAAGTGCCATTGCAGTGCTCTTTTTCTTTCAATTGCATATATCACTCAATGTTCGGACCATATAAAGATAAAGTGTTTGGGAATATTTTGCATTGCAAATGAAGGGATGCAATGCACCCTCCACAAAGACGCCCATAAATGAGACAATATGAGCCCTTGATATGTCAAGAACCCCATGCCCAAGACTACTTCCCCCAATCCACCTCATACTCATTACATGGTCCAAATAGGGTCTTCTTGGGAAACATTCCTTGACTTGGGGATCGGCCTACCCAATAGGGCACCGTGACACCCCTCCCATACCTAAATTCGACAAAGTTTATAAAGTCTTTGAGCATTTGTTTAATTTGAAAAGGGGGGACTTGATGCACTTGTTTGGGTGGTTCTTTTATTAAATGTGGCTTACTTGGCATGATTCATATGACTTGTGGACCCTTGGAGGGAATATTTGCTTGTCTTCGCAGGCCCTTACCCGGTGAAAGTCATTCATGAAGGGACTAAGCCACTCAGACCTTCATAGGGGCATGAAAGCCCACCAGATGGATGTTGCATCCCACACATTGGAGGCCTAGGATGATGAACATTACACCTTGGATGATGTCCCTGGCACATGAAAGAGGCTCATAAACATGAAGAGGAGAGGACGTCACCCTCCTATGCCTACATATTCCTCTTGGGTAGCATGATGTCACACTTTTGAGGGGATGGTTGGCACATTTGGTGCACTTGGTGGTGTTGTGGGCTTGAAACCCCACATTATTGCTTGATTTGGGGATGACGTGGCACCTTCCTAGCTTGAAGTCCTAGCCTTTGGAGGCTTACTTTCACACGTGCCACCTTGGAGAGAAGCTTTATGTGCTCATGTGCCATTATTTTATCTTTTTGTAGCTTATGTGGGCAAAAGAGCAAATCAATTTGTTATTTAGCATGATAACTTTTGGTTTTGACCTAAAATTAGGGTTTTTAATGTAAAAGTGGACAAATGTGGACAAACATGACTTGGGTTTTCCTTTATAAATAGAGGCAAGTCATTTTTCACTTGAACATAACTCATCAATCATGAAAGTATTTATTAGACTAAAATTTCGGCCCTCTTGGAGGATTCACTATGTCTCTTTTCTTATAAAAATGTGATGTCACTTGCTTGATGATGATCTCTGCTAGTGAATTATCTTCTTGGAGCATTGTGGTGAAGTCTTGTGAGATATTTCTTGGTTGAGTAAGGTTTTTCTTCATCAATTTCTTGCTTAAATTTTTTGCAATCATATGGTAATTTGCTTGATTTTGTTGGAAAAAACCATAGGAGGAGTAAGAGTGTTTGCACCCTCCATAACTCACAATATATCTTCACCTAGCTAAGAGCAATCAAGGTTTGCTTCAAGAATTAGGAGTGTCTACACCCTTGAAGAAATTTTTGGCTAGGGATTATGTTCAAGGGAGTAATAAGGTTTGCACCCCTAGAAACCCTAAACCCTAGTTTAGCCTTGATTAGTGAGCTCAACGATTAGAAGAATGATACATTTTAGGTGCTTTAAGGGTTTAGCCCTAATCTCTCTCCACTTCTCCTATTTTGTTTAAATCTCTCTTCAAGCAAGTGACTCCATAACCCATTAAAGGCACTAGTCTCCATTGATAAAGTGATAAAGTTTCCTAACATCTCTCTCTCTCTCTCTCTCTCTCTCTCTCTCTCTCTCATTTACTTCGTGACAAAAACAAGTGATTGGTTATTAAATGGTTGGTAAACTTTGAGTTTAACTTGCTACAGTTATAAATTGTTAGCTACAATCATTAGGGATGCCAAGTTTTGTTGTTATCTTTCATCTATCTCATAATTTAACCATGGAAAAACTTGTTTAAGTATTGGACCTGAAAATGCTTGTCAAGAGCATAATTTCAAGGTATTCATTTGCCAATTTCTATGGTTAAATATTGCTACTGTTATAATTTACTTGCTATTGATAACACTCGTGTAACAGCCAATTCAACCATCAAAACTAATGTTTAAAGGCTTAATCATCATCTACTAGTTGTTGGCTTTCAATCCATATCATTAATTGCAACTTTTGACAGTGTTTTCTCGCAATTGTTACAATTAATTTGTTGTTATTATAACATTACTTTCTATTGCATTTTTAGGACAACAAGTATAGCTTCCTTAGTACTTGGTGGTTAGTGGCTTATTTCATGATATTTGGCTTTGGGTTTTAAGTCCTAGCGTGTGTTTTTGCAGGTATTCTTCAAGCAATCTTCTTTCTTTGCCCAAACCTTTCTTCAAGAAGCCTTAACTACCTTAATAAAGTGACCAAAATAGGGGCCTCTTCCAACTCTTATGCTTGTTCCCCTTCATCCCCTTGAGGTCACATGTGAAGCCTCCCTTGCCTTGGACTTGTCCATCACTAAAATGAGGCAGACATCTATTGAGGTGACAGTGATAGGTGTCCCTAGTTGTGTCACACATTTGTTGTTTGTGTTGGGCTTTGCCCTAACTACAAATCGTGTGATAATAGAGATCATGGATCAATTGGATGTTAAGCCATGGATAAATATAACTGTTAGTATTCGAGATTTGGATCATTTTATGTCTATAAAATATGGTGAAAGTTTGATTACATAACTACAAATGCACACTAAAGAAACACATTTTACCTAAAGACACATTAGACCAAGTTGATATTAACTAACTCCTAAGTGTCTAAATATCTTAACACCCCCCCATAAGAACAACTTGTGGTAGGTTTGAAGGATTTACAAAGGTGACACGATAAGAGAAGGAAGTAGGAATTATAGCCTATCCCCCCTTAATGACAACTTCGTGAACTCCTAACATAGATCAAAGTTTGGAAAACTTCAGTTATAAAAGAGACTTTATGAAAATGTATGCAACTTGATCATATGTAGGGCAAAAAATAAATTCAAGAACACGATATTTAATAAGATTTATGGTGAAGTGCATCTGTAGTTCAATGTGTTTGCTAATTGATATTGAACTAGATCTTTGATGAGCTTGATAGCACTCTGATTGTCACACTGGAGTGTGGTCAAATGTTGTTTCTAGAATCTAAACTCTAAAAGGATTTGTTGAGGCCACAAGGTTGCCTGACTTGCATTATCGTTGCATGGTACTCTACTTCCACCCAAGAAAGAGAAATAGTATATTGCTTCTTACAAGCCCAAGTGACATGTTCGAAACCAATAATGAAATCATAGCATGTAGTAGATTTTTTATCATTAGGGTTGTCAATCCAATTAGAATTAGCAAAACCAACAAACAAAGGAGTCCCCCATGAACTATAATGTATCCCAAACTAAATTGTACCCCAAATATACCAAAGTATCATTTTTGTTGCTTTCCAATGGCTCTCATAGGGTGTTTACATTTACCCGGCAACAAGGCCAACAATTGGTTTTTTTTTTGACAGAAACGGTTAATGTTTTATATTAAAAAACAGTGGGGAAACCACTGCGTTCGTTACATCTGAAAATTTCCTGGTAATTAAGAGGGACTAACCTAACTGAACTAAAACAGAAAGAAGCTTGGAAAACCATACTATTTCAGTGACCCGATTCGACTGCAGGTCATTACATCCTTTCTGACTTGAAAGTTTTTTTTCTTTTCTTTTTGACACGATCTGCCATTCTTTACTTTGATGAGATTGGCTTTCCTTCGGTCGTAGATGGCCTTCTTCATCAGTTAAGTCGGGGCCTTCTTCATCTGCTAAGTCGGCCCAGCTTGAGATCTGGTGTTCGGGCTGAGATATGCCTGGCATTATGGTGGGATCAGTTTCTGCCTGGGCCTTCCCCTTGGGCTTTTTAGGGGAAGGAGGCTCTTGCTTCTGAACAGAGGTGACTTGTTCAGTTTTCTGTGGTACAATCTCTGTATCTTCCTCGCTTGAGGTATCATTAGTCGGTTCTATGCTTTGATGCTCAGGAAGAGCTCCTACCCACCATGTGGGTTTGCGTTGATTCTTTGGGTTTCTGTTTTTTTCGGGGAGTTTCTGACAGTTGTTGGCTAAGTGCCCTGTTTCAAAACAACTTCTGCACCTAAAATGAAGATTCTCATAGTCGAGATTCTGTGTCCAAGAATAATTAATCCCTTGAAGAGTGATTTGCGCTGGGAATCCTTTACTGAAATCCATCTCTACACAGATCTGTGCATAGGTAGTGAAGCCACATTTAGTTTCGGGACTGCTACTATGAAACTTGCCAAGAGCATTTCCAATATGGATAAAAGAAGAATCACCCCAAAAATGAATAGGCAGGCCAGGGAGCCTTACCCACACGGGGGTCATAGGGATGGAAGCTGAGGAGGGGTCGAAAGAAGGGGTCCAGAGCTGCACAGACAGACCCGACCTGCCCTAGAACCAAGGCCCAGAACTGTAGATCAAATCTCTATCCTTTGCAGAGGCAAAAATCACTACGAAGAAACCTCTTACACAAGGGCGAACATGAGCTTCGTCTTCGAGGAGTGGAGTCCATTCTGAAGCAATCCAAGAATGCAAATCCGCCAGGCGAGGCCAGAGGCCGTTGAACCTACAAAACAAAGCATTAGATCTAAAGAAAACTTCACGAACCGCCGCTTCCTGAGGTATAGGGATCACTGGATCTGGAGCTTCACGGACCACAGGAGAAAAGCCAGAAGAGCGGCTTTGACAGACCACGTCTTTGAAGGAGGTTGGCGAGGGTATCAACGGAATAACAGAGGACGAGCCTGTCACTGCTGCTGGAGACGGCTGAACGGAGGAGGGAGGAGCTCCAAACGAGGAGCCGGAGGGGTCGCCCGGGTGTCGAACAGAGGAGCGTCTGGGGGGAGAGTTCGGGTGAGGGCCGAGCTCTCGCGAAGGAGCGCGCAGAGCTACGGAGGAGGCCGCCGCCATCTCCTATAGGGTTTTTTACAACAAGGCCAACAACTGCTATGAACACAAATATATATAAATAGATATAATTAAATAATTATTATTATTACTCAATAATTAAATATGTTATGAAGAGACACCTTCCTGATGAAAGGTCATGTATTTTCATGAAAGGGCATCCCTGCATGGGTATATATACAACCCTCATTCTCAATTGTATTCATCTCATTCATTCTTATACATTTAGTTACATTTACTCAATATATTGTTATTTCATCCTAAATGGATTACTTTATATTCTAGATATTTTGGATAATTTATGTGTGAACAAACATTGTTCATCTCATTTGGTATGTATTCATAACAAGGATCATGAATATTCCCCTCACACCTACCATCCTTGTAACTATAAATATAATAAAAACTATGTTAACAAACCAAATATATAATCCTGCATTAACGAAGACTATTAAATTTATAATTTAAAAATAAATCCCCCGTATAGGGTGGCAGGGAAGAGGCAAGACATGGGGCCACCGTCTGAGACCACCTTCCACGCGTCTCCTCACGTTGTTGGTACCTGTCACCCCTCACCCACTTCTGCTCCATCCATCCATGCAACTAATTAATGCTCTCCCTCTGAGTATTGTCCGATCTGTTGTCCAACTCGTTCCCAACGAATGGATCTCCACAGACATTGTGCTTTAGTCTAGTATGTTCTCCATATCCTACACTTCACTCTCATCATGGCTACTGCAATTACACCATTTACTAGCCATCACTTCAACCATTATGACGCTCCCCTTAGCCTGATTTCTAGCTCGATGGAATATTGCTTCATCCCTTCTTTCCTTTGGCTCTGGTCTTGACATCATCCATCTCCACTGCCCACACGTGTTCGCCCTCCCTTCCATCTACCTCCTTTGGCCCTCGCCCTCCTCTCCTCTAGCTCCATGTCACCTTGGTTCCACTCCTCTGTTCCCATGGTGCGAGGTGGTCGTTCTCGTTGAGCCCAGGGAAGCTCTTCACACAGAAGTAGAGGAAGATCTGGCTCTCAACTTGCTTCTGCAGCAAAATACTCTGTCGAGTCCTACCATGCTCACACCCCTCCAAACATTCGTGCCGAGAATGACCTAGCAGAGGCCGACGTTCAAGTTATTAGACATTTTGTAGCGTACGAGGAGGTTCTTGACGTTGTTAATTCGTGGATCCCAAATGTTGGTGATACTTTCTCTCGAATTTCCCAGTACTTGAAGACTGTATAGATCTACTGACATTTAAAATTGTTGTTGGGTTGTGTCCTTACTGACCGCAATGAGGAAAAATAGGAGATTATGCTCCAACTTGATGAGATACATGCGCAGCTCTAGTTGCTCGACCACAAAACGAACCTGCTAACGCACAAATTGGTTGGAATGGACCTTTCGACAATGGATATGCCTCAACCCTAGGTGCCTGAGGTTGAGGGCCACCCCTCTACTTGGTTTTTGTTTCATGATTATCAGTTTTCTTAGCTTACTATTTCATATTGAAGGTCTGGGTTTTCCAACCTCAGCTCACAAATGTCAAGCTAGGGAAAACCAAAAGCTAGATTTTTGTAATGAAGATAGTTTTAGATGCAGACATATTCAGACTTTCAATTTTAAAAGGCAAATATTTCATAAACTCTCAGACAATTTGATACACTGTTGTTGGTCTAGTTTTCCTAGTGGCAGGCCAACAATAAGTTTTTCATATATCTCTTTTATGGCAATATAAAGAATCGAGATTATTTACAAAAAAATAAAATTATAAACAAATAAATTTAATAACATATTAGTTATAAACTTGGAAAAATTCATGACCTTCTCAGCGAGTTGGAATGGTACTCACGTGCTCATGTTTCTAGAGAATTGAACACTATTGTAGACAAGCTTTCCAAGGAAGCTTTGTCCCTTGAAGCAATGGATTTTTTTTATCAAGATTTTCTCAACGCTCAGTTGTGCGAGGAGATGTCCTTTCTGCTTTGAATTACATAAAAATTTGGTTTGCTTTTGTTTTTTAAAAATATTAAATTAAGAGACAGTATGTGAAAACGATATTGTAGAGTGTCTCTTTGAGAGAATGATAGGGTCAGATATATGGGAGTAGAAATTTTTGAATTTTTTTTTTAGGGATAAGGATATAAATGCAGTAAAAAGAGCAATCCTTTTATAAAAGGACATGAATATGTATATTTTATTTTATGAAATATAAAGTTTTTTCTTTCTCGAAGAAAAAAAAAACTTGGAAAAATTGATTTTAATGAAAAAAATATTACCATAACCCTATGCATACGCAATACTAAAAATACAATCTCCATTTTCAATCCACATCAATATTGTTGACCCACAACAATTTTGTGAATATACATGTACATAAGAAATTGAAATATATTTGTCTTATTATACCTGCTGAAAGGCATGGTATATAACAATGAGTTTGCATTGACTTTATATTAATTTGGGTTTTCACTAAAAAAATTCTGCAATATTTCAAAGTTTAACATTAGTAAATCATATTTTTTTTATCATTTTATTATTTTAAAATTGATTTATCTATTCTATCATTGGTCAATTACTTTGAAGTCTTATCGCACAAGGGGCGACACTTCTTCAATGTCCTCATGTGCGCGCTGGCAAGTGTGTACATCCATTACTCCATCTGCTACGTCCGTTGGATCTCCTGTCGCATCAATCCCAGAAGCTACGTCACCCTTGCCTTTCGTCCCATCACCCCCTTCCGACTCTTCACCGACTTCAACAAGTATAACCAGTGGCCTGACTCAATACAGTAAAGTAATGGCCCGATTCCCAGTAATGTAAATTTCATGGACTAGTTATTTATTGGATTGAATGATGACACTACACATTGTCGAAACAATGCATCCACCCATCTAGTCCATGCTGCCACCATCCATCGTAGAATCTATTAGAGAAACAGGAGGAGGGAGTGCAAATACTTGGTTGGACTGAGACCTCTCGAGTTTCAAGTTTTTCTAATGTCCTCTAGTTCCACTAGGGTAACAATTGGGTTTCCACCGATGATCCAGATGGATCTCGGTGACCATCCACCTTTTCCACTGAATCACCATTTTGAGCCTCTGGTTTTGATAAACCATGACATTCACCCTTTTGATGGGGAATGGAATGTAATGTCATCTTCATTTGTTAATTACATACATTATGTAATGGTTTTATGTACATGCCTACAACATAGAGTTAATGCATTGGATCCCATTAGAACTCCACAGTTAAGTGCGCTTGGTCTAGAGTAGTACTGGGATGGGTGACCGCTCGGGAACTACTAGTATTTTACATGCCTGTGACATTTTATAAACTTGGTCCAATTTATCCCACATGCATCATGGGAATTGTTCTCCTCTCACTCTCTCCTATATAATTGAGGTGAAGGAGGCCCTTTAAGCAGGCGATGGAGTGTGATGTAAAGCTTCTTGTGAAGGAAGCGTAGCCAACATCTCTTTCTTTTCAAAGATAAGCTACCCCATTTTTCCAGTTTGTGTTCTACGGTGTTTTTCTATCTTATTCAGCAATAGAAGTTGGGTTTCACTGTATTTTTGTGCTCTCTTCTATATTTTTGTGTATTTCATTGTTATATCTTGATTATATTTTTGTCTTCATGTTGTTCTCAAAATAATCTGGATCAGTGGTATTAGAGCAGTTTGCTCTTTGTCATTTCTTAGCGCAGGTCCCCGACGAGGTCAGGGTATAGAGATTTGGGTCTCGAGCTAGTTTTGCTTGAGTACAACCACTCTTGCTAGCCCAAGCGACCTCCAATGGCGGAAGAAAAGAGAGATGACAGAGCAGGAGATCCTTTCAAGATGTTGTTCAAGGAGGCCCTTGTGCGACAAAGGAACGAGATGATGGACAACTTCGCTCAGATCCTTCAAAGACTACCGATGGCGACAACCGAGGCATCTTCAACAAGCAACCATTTTTCAAGTGCAACACCCTTCAAGGTACAAGTCAATTTTGATATCCCCTTATTTGAAGGCCAGATAGATGCAGATGCTCTAGAGAAATGGTTGAATCTGCTAGAAGGTTATTACTCTGTCCAAAAAAAATTCGACAGTGAAAAGATCACCTTCACGCTCCTTAAAGCCCTTCCCCATGTCAGAGCTTGTTGGGAAGGTTACTGGGAGAGGTACACCGTGGATGAATCTATACTTTTTGGGAGAGAACCCACTTGGGCAGCCTTTGTAGATGCCCTAAAGGAGGAGTTCTACCCTATCAGAAACTATGATGACCAATACATGAGATGGACAACTCTACGTCAAAAAAGAGCCCAGACGGTGCCGGAGTACACCAACATCTTTCATACCTTGCGGTCAAAGCTGGGTATCAAAGATTCCGAGCGAAACTTGGTTTTGAAGTACCGCAGTGGTCTACATAGGTACATCCAAACAAAGATGGATTTCTTGAACATCTCTTCACTGGGAGTTGCTTATCGATAAGCAATCAAAATTGAGAAGAAATTCAACCAGCAGAGTAAGTGGGAGAAGCATGGATAGAGCAAGGAAGGCCAACCTCAATAGAGCCAATCCCAGATGCAAGAAAAGAAGGGTAATGGGAAGTCTAAGAAAGACACCAGAAAGTGGTGTGAGTTTCACAACAGCCCTTGGCACAACACTGATGAATGTCGCTCATTACAGTCATTGGTGGCCGAGCTCAAAGACAAAGAGTTGAACCTCGACTTGGACCCTGATTCAAAAAATAATAAAAGGAGACAGATCATTGATGCAGAACCCACTGTTACTATCGCAACTACAACAATCCAACCAGAAGAGGATCTTGAGGAGGGGGAACAACTCTTCCATTCACAGATGTGGGTGAAGGGGACCCCACTGCATTTTATTGTTGATAGCGGAAGCCAAAAGAACATCATCTCAGCAGAGGTTGTCAAGCAGTTGGATTTGCCAACAACACCACACCCACGACCATACAACATTGGGTGGCTTTTCCAGGGTCAAGATCTTTCTGTCAGCCAACAATGCCGATTGTCATACGACATCCAGCCCTTCAAGGACGAGGTATTATGTGATGTTGCCCCGCTGGATGTCTGTGATGTTCTCTTGGGCCAGCCATATATGTGGAAGTGCCATGCTATCTATGAGTCTCGACCCCGTAGTGTCACTGATACTATGGGGGGTCATCTCTACAGGATACTAGAAGTGGTTCTGACTAATGTCCCACCTAAACAATGTCGCAAGGTAGTATCTCATACTACAAAATTTAGCTTCTTCACAATCTGTTCAAAAGGTGAACAAAAGGATACTGCAACCACTACAGCCTTGGCCCAAGCACCTTCTATCCAACAAAAGCAGGTCAATAAGATTGCAACAAAGCACAAAGATTCCTTATACACACTGAAATGTCATGTAGCCAGACTGGTTAAAAAGGTCCAACCCTTCCAGCCACAGATTCGTGACAACCTTCAAAAAGCTAAGAGGCGCAACTTCTCCAACAAGGAAAGCAGCTCATCAAGATGCAGATTCAACAAACACTTTTCTCTCTCCCCTGGGCACTCAACGCAATGGAGACCATTGCTTCCTAAGGGGGGAGGAATGATCCAGATGGATCTCGATGACCATCCACCTTTTCCACTGAAACACCATTTTGAGCCTCTGGTTTTGATAAACTATGACATTCACCCTTTTGATGGGGAATGGAATGTAATGTCATCTTCATTTGTTAATTACAGACATTATGTAATGGTTTATGTACATGCCTACAACATAAAGTTAATGCATCGGATCCCATTAGAACTCCACAGTTAAGCACGCTCGGTCTAGAGTAGTACTGGGATGGGTGACCGCTCGGGAAGTACTAGTATTTTACATGCCTATGACATTTTATAAACTTAGTCCAATTTATCCCACATGCATCATGGGAATTATTCTCCTCTCACTCTCTCCTATATGATTGAGGTGAATGAGGCCCTTTAAGCAGGCGATGGAGTGTGATGTAAAGCTTCTTGTGAAGGAAGCGTAGCCAACATCTCTTTCTTTTTAGAGATAAGCTACCCCATTTTTCCAGTTTGTGTTCTACGGTGTTTTTCTATCTTATTCAACAATAGAAGTTGGGTTTCACTGTATTTTTGTGCTCTCTTCTATATTTTTGTGTATTTCATTGTTATATCTTGGTTATATTTTTGTCTTCATATTGTTCTCAAAATAATCTGGATCGATGTGTACATGGATCTTAGAAGTTGTAACTACTTATGATACAATAAACACTTTCTTTGATCCCAAACATCACACAACTGCATCTTTAGGTAAACGTTTGCCAACTACTCCATGAAGCTCCTACTATGTATCATATTTCCAAACTATTTCGACATATATAAATGCTATCACATAACCTTGTTAGAATTTAGAGAAAATGATATTTAGCACTAAACTCAATACCCACTTCTTGATATCAAACATAATTAAAAGTGGAAATTTGCAGAGAAAATGATATTTAGCCCTAAATTCAATACCCACTTCTTCATATCAAACATAATTTTAAGTGGAAAGTTTGAGAAACATAGTTTAGCGATAGTGCAATGGGCATTTATATCACTTTATTTTTATGTTTTTTTTTTATCAAATTTAATAAATTTAAAAAACAAACCATTTAATTTATTTTTTAAATTGCAATTTTGTTTATCTAAATTAATCTAGAGACTTTATTATACTTAAATACTGTAGTTTTGGGTTGGTAAGATAATTGTTTTTGGTTGCATATATTTGTATCAATGGATTTTTCCATTTTCATGTTAGAAAATGTGTCGAGAAGAGAAGCGACTTGAGTGTCCCTTATCCCACGTTTAATTTTTATGAGCATTCTTTGTGAGTGGTTATTATACTTGCCGATAGGCACGGTATATAGTGTTGAGTTAGGTTTGACTTTCTATTAGTTCATGGTTGACCATAAAATATACACCCTTTTATCTAAAGTTTTAAAAAATAATGATTAATTTTAAATTTTAAATCTCATTTATGTGATATCTTATTGGCCAAAAACTTTGAAGTCTTATTGTTGCCTTCACTTCCCCCAATGTTATTGTAATAAATATTTCTGCCATCTAGTCATTTCATGCCTACTCCTTGTCTCCCTATCTCCTTAAACAATACTTTCATTATTATATTCGACAATATTCGGCAGGTATATGCTACCTAGTAGCCTTGTTTTTTATGATCTTTTTTTGTAAGTCAATCATTTGTTGTGTTGTGGTTTAATGGTTAGGATGAATTGTTACTATATAAACAATCTAGGTTTAATTCTAGATTGGTGTATAACCTTGTATATGTGTCAAGGCTTTTAACCTTTCAAAATTGGTTTCCCTTTATCATCAATAGGACTTAACACATTATTTTTCCAAGGAAAATCTTGTGAGGAAACTCAAGAGATGCTTCCTCAAATTCATGGATTGCATCCCTAGTTAATGTGTTAATGTAAACTAGTGCACCTCACTTAGGGGAATTCAAACCGGGCACTCATTGACACATAACTAGCAAAATACTACCTAAATACCTAGCAACATTGGCAACAATTGGTTGCGCTAACCCCCTAGATTCAAAGGACTTAACACATTCAACAAACCAAGTTAATTTAAACCAACATTAATAAAATATTCAATCATTCTATAAAATGTACTTTGTTATAATCTCCATGTTTATTGACAACAATTAACGTTAACAAGAAGGGCATGTGCTATGTTCCACTTTTTTAGCAACACTTTGATAAGAACAATTAACCTCAACAAAAGGGGCATGTGCTTTGTTTCACTTCATTAATAATGCTCCAAACTTATGATTAACCTGCTCTAAACCTCATGATTGTTAACATTTTATTTAGCTACCAATTCAATAACCAACTCACATATCTAGATATCCTTCTTTATCTTTGTTTGGAAACTTTCAACAAATATGGAGATTTTATCTTCAATTTCCTCCATGCATTCCTCATTATCCTTGACCATGCTTGTAATCATATCCCTCATAGTTTAGAGTATACAAAATGGATGGGCGTGCAAAGCTAGAAAGACCCCTATTTCTTACCTTTTTTTTTCTTTCTTTCTTCTCTAAATTCTCCACCACCTCCTTCATCACTGGTAAGTGGTGAGATTCATAGGGATTAATGGTGAGTCTTTATTGGTTATGAGTCTCGAGAGTTCTTCTTAATAGAACAAGAACTTTCTTTTTCAACAATAGGATTCTTGATTTCTTTGGAGCCGTAATGTGGGTGGCTTTTGGAGGAGGCCTCCCTTGGATTTTCCTCTTCCTCCCTCTCTCTTGCTTTCCATAAAATGAACTCAAAGTTCTTACTCTTCTCCCAGGTGATTTTCCCCTTCCCCCCTCTCTCTTGCTTTCCATAAAATGAACTCAAAGTTCTCGCTCTTCTTCCAGTGTTAAACATGGTTCTATTTACTTTATAAATGGGGTATTCTTCTTCAACCCTATGTACACCAACCACAACTTCTTTTACATGAGGATGTGAGTACTGAGCCACTAGATAATGAAGAAGAACATACACACTACAATAGATGGAGATGTTTGGCCTTGATAGTAGATTGCCTTTCCTCTTAAGAAATATTCCAAAATCGACTATTACAAGAATTTGTGCTTGTGCGATTCATCATGATTGAAACATTGCTTTGCGTATTCTTTCATGCGCGCTACTTCTAACTAAAATGATGCCAATTTTGGTCACAATTGCATTTTGTACAAGTTTGACCCATCTTACAAATTCAATACATGGTGACATTGCCCCAAATTGCTACATCATGCTTTTCATCATTATTCCTCCGAGTGACGCCTTCTTTGTGTTTTCGATGATGAAGGTGATAATGTTATGATACCCACACATCAAACTTAAGGTTAAATTCAAGAAATAAGAGGATTTTACAACCCATGGTGAAAAATATCTATTATGTTATTCTGTTCTTGTGAAAAAAATTCTAAATTTGACAAGAACTTTGCTTGAAGCTATAATTCCCTCTAATTAATTAAAACTTGGATCATGAAACATTACCTTTAAGAATTTTCCATAGGTAATTTGTCATATTTAAAAATATCCAAATTATGAAAATTTGAAAAGATAAATAAATTTAAATAAACTTACAATAAAAATAGTTTTTATCCGCTTATTACACCGAAGGTGTTATATAGGGGAAGTTTTGCTCGACTTTCGTCGTATGTCCAACGTTGGTAATAACTTGACACATGTTCATTAACCATTCGCCAATATCCTTCCTCCACGTATCTTATCCTTATCTTCTACTTTACTGACTTCATCGACTCTAATGCAACAATTGCTAGGTTCCTTCTTTATCCCGAGTGGCAACTTCCAGGTTTCTGCGACTTCCTTAAGCAATACTAGTTGATAACAAAATACTTAAAAAAAAAATTAAAGGGGAGGGGCTCGCAGCAACAGAATTTACTAATTTAATGCTCGAGAACGACAGCCTGGAGATCTGCAAGCCTTGGATTCGTGCATAGGGAAGAGTGGAATCCATACAAGCAAGTACTATTTCTGCTATTTGTGGTGTGTATTTTGGGCCGTTTGATGCTTTGTATATTGAAACATGCATTGTCCTTGTTGTTTGCGCATTTTCAACTCAAATTTGGACGGTTCTTTTCGTATCTGAAGGTAGTTTTGGAAAGGGGGAGCAAGGATGGGTTTATTTTGAAAGAAAGAATGTCACAGTGCAAAAAAATGGTTGGGGCAGGTTTCGTTTAAACTCAAGGTATGATCAGACCATTGTTCTTTGTGTTATTCGTGGATATGGTGGATTTTCAGCAAGTTTGCCCAAGGAAGTGGTTGATTGCTTGTGGAAGAAGAAGAGGACGAGTTGCCGATAGTTTCATCGAACGTAATCTGCAAACTCTGACCTGTATAGATGGCCTCGGAGCTGAGAGACGAGGAATTATAAAAGCAGGGCCTGAGAATGCCTTGGTAGTCCAACCCTGGTAGCCCCATAGACCAATAAGGCTCCTATATTGATTTTGTGTAGAACAACACCAAGCCTCCTGGTTCCATAACAAGCTTATAAGATCCATCGTTGGTATTCGTTGCAAATGAATTGGAAACTAGTGTCTGCCCCCTCTTCAACACCTTCCCGAGCACGAGCGTATGCGTGGGATGATCCCAGCTCTGCCACACGAGATTCAAACCCGCGGACACAAGCGGAGAATCCGTGCTATTATAGATATGGACATTACCGTTCTTCGCCATTAAAATGCCTTTAGACTCACCGATACCAATACTCTAGACCACAGTTTTGTCAAAGTCTTCTAGTACGAGGTTCCCATGACTCCCCAACTTGAGCAGCGCGCCCTCTGCCACCATCCTGTTTCTGTTTGCTATCCAAACCTCCACTGTAGGAAACGAGGTGAGATTCAATCCTATTACAATAGACATAACGAATTTTCCAGAAGAATTTACGTTAATGAAACCGAACTCGAATTTGTCATTCTCGCTAACAATAACATTCCCATTCCCATCTGTGACTGCTCTGAAAGGCCCCTGCACGGTGCTGTACCTAGGGAGGGTGGAGTTAGTGATAGAAACTTTCCAATTGGAAGGCAGTGCAAAGAACTTCCCTTCAGTTGCCTTAATCAAACATAGAAAAATCAAATGGCACAAAGCGTTATAGGACCTCATGGCTTGTCAAAAACCACAACTTTCTAATTTGAATCGAATGCCTTTTTTTCTTTATTGTTTCCTCCATGGCTTGACAGTCGGCCATGCTTTTATAGATACAATGCTTTCTTGATGTCAGAAACTACAAGGGAATTGACACATTGTTTCCTTCATTTCCATTTTTCTCAGGTCGACGCTACCTGATTAAATTAATAAAGAGAAGTCCCTACACTAAACTTTTTCTGCATTGTTTCCTTAGAAGGCCATTGATTAAACCAATAAAGAAAAGTACCTTCCTACTTCGTTGAAACATTTTCCACATTGTTTCCTTTATTCTCTTCACGTTCAGTTTTTGGTTGAAGGGCACTGATTAAACTAATAAATAAAAGTACGTACCTACTTTGCTGGAATATTTTCCTCATGGTTTCCTTTATTTTTGTCTATTTGATTAGGTTAATGAGGCAGAGCTGCTACACATTTAGTTATTATAATGGCTTAGTTGATATGCTCTCGACAAATAACCTTGAATTTTACAATCAAAGTCGCATAAAGTCAATGAATCTGAAAGAAATTGATTGATGCGAGGATTGAATTATATGTTGATATGCTTTGGACAAATAATCTAAATTTAATAAACTTAAAATAAATAATAAATAATTAATCCAAGGATTAAATTAAATAATTAATCGACATTGTTGGGGATGATATGCTTTGGGTTGTGGAAGAAGTTCGCATTTTTGGTAAGACGTTGAGCAATATTAATTCAACCTTCATCACACTCATCCGTAAGACAGATTTCTCTTCTACTTTTGATGATTTTAGACCCATTGCATTATGTCACTGTCTCTATACAATTATTGCAAAAGTAATTGTTCTCACACTTAAAACAATTCTCTCTAATATCATTAACCCTAAACAGTTTGGATTTCTCAAAGGAAGGCTTATCCATCAAGCCTTTGACTTAATGTAGGGAGAACTACATTCTATCAAAACCCAAAAGCACTATCTCTATTATCAAAATAGACTTGCTTTTACCTATTGGTTTTGATCTTCCCTTGGTCAAATGGATAATGTATTATGTGTCAATGATCTCATTTGTTGTGTTAATAAATGGATTGGGTTCACCTTTATTTAAGTCTACTAGGGGTTTACGACAAGGATGCCCACTGTTGCCTTACCTTTTCTTAGAAGTCGTTGATGGCCTTAGTTGAGCTCTTGCTAAAGCTAAAAGGGTGAATAATTTCCAAGGGATGAGATTGGGAAGACATGAACACTTAACTCACTTTTTGTTTGTGGATGATGGACTAATCTTTTGTTTTTGTGCTGCAACAAAAGGCAGGATTTTAAAAGATATTCTAGAGCTCTTTTTTGATGCTACAAGTATGGTTATAAATGTCAACAAGTCTTCTATTTTTTCCCCGCACATAAATGAGGATACCCCACATCTCATGTCAAATCTTTTCAACTCCCCTTCCCACGATCCGGGGGATGATGTTTAGTATCTTGGTTATAATCTCAAACCAAATAGTTATGACATTTTTGATTGGAAGTGGTTGTTGTCCCGGATTGAAAGGAGGATCAATTTTTGGTGCAATGGGTGAATATCTCAAGGGGGGAGGTTAACTCTCATAAAGTCAGTGATCGAAGTCATACATGTGTATTGGTATCTATTGGCTCTCATTTCGAAAGGAAGCCTTAACCATATACAAAAGATGTGCTTCTAACTATCCGTGGAAGGGAAGAACCAAATAACTGGGCTCCCATTTGGCTAACTGGAAAATTCTATCAAAGCCAAAGAGTTTTGGTGGGTGGGGATTAAAAGATATCTTTCTTTTTCGGTTGGGCATTGGCTGCAAAATCCTTGTGGGTCTTCTTGATCGCGACAATTAGCGGAGATGTATTTTGGTTGACAAAACATATCTCTTGATACAATATTGGATGATTTGAAGGAAGCATAAGCCAACTCATAATGCATCAAATCAGTGGTGGGCCATCACTCTTGCATTTCCTATAATTAGCCATTTTTTGGCCTAGAAGGTTGGCTCGAGCTCTTAAGTGTGGGTTGGGATGGATGCAATTCTAGGTTGTAGTGAACAAATATTTCTTCATGGGGGTCTTGTGAATTATCTCCAGGAGATTGGTTGTTGTATGTTCAACCAAATTGGTGACCTTGATAGCTTGTTAATATGGGGCTAGGGATGGCTTTCAATGGTGATCTTGGATATTGACACCAATTCGCACCAACTTTGGACCCAATACATAAAAAAATTGAGAGAGGCTCATGTGCGTTTATTAGATGCAAAAGATGAGCTAGTGTGGTACTATAACAAGTTTGAAGGTATCTACTCGACAAAACTTGTATATTAGGCCATGCTGAATTTGGAAGAGAATGAAAATCAATGGTGGTATAATAAATTATGGAATCTCAAAGGACCATCGAAATGTATTCTTTTATTTTGAGTTGTTCTTAAAGGCCATGTGTTGACCTAGGATAGAATGCAACTTAGGAGTAAGTAGAGGCCAAGATTTTGTTACTTGTGTAAGAGTTATGAGGAAACTAATTCCCACTTATTCTTGGACTACTCCTTTACTCGCCAGGTCTTGTAGGAGATTGAGCATTAGTTGGGAATGGCTCATTTATGGGAAAAAGGTTCAATGATCGATAGTTTTCACGAGTATTTTACTTGTATGAATTTGAAGGAGCTTTAAATCCTCCCAATCTTGGTTCCCTGGGGTATTTGGCCAACCTAAAATGTTGGTATCTTTGAAGACAATAATTTCCCTTCCTTTAAGATTTCACAACAAACTTTGGCCTTGTTGTCAAGCTATAAGGATTCTTCGATTGTGAAAAAGGACTGAGTAGTAGGTGAGGTGGACATCAACAAAAAATATGGCATGAAAATTTTTCGATGGTTCATATCAAGGGACAGGTAGACTCTGTGGTCTCGAATTTTTTCTCTATCTCTCAGACTCTCATTATGTCACCAGTAAATCAAATCTGGGTCCCGATACAATCAATGAAGGTGAGTTACATGCATTATTTGCACTTATTAAATACATTGCGAAACAAAATATATACGAACTCCAAGTCTTTGGTGACTCAAAGTTAACTATTGAATGGATGAAGGAGGATCTTCAATGTAACGACCCTAATTGGATACATGCTTAAGATCATAAAGTAAAATTAATTAACATAATTTAATTATGGTTAACTGAGTAATAATTCAAACTACAGGTCACATTAATGACATGTGAGGAAAAATTAAAAGATCAATGAAAAATGATATAAAATGGTGGCGTATGCAGAGAGGGATAGCCATGGATCCCGAGAAGATAAAACAATAACTCATGACGAAGGATGAAGGACAGAGGGTGGTTGAAGGAATAACTGTGTGAGTCGGCAGGGAGGAATAAGGGACGGGAAGAGGGGGATGTGCGCACCATTCGACGGGAGGGGACGGAATGGATGCTGTGGTCTGTGTTTTGCTGTGAGCAACGATTTTCTGTGCACTGTGGTATTGGTTGTGAGCCTGTGATATTTTGTGGACTGTTGGCTTGCTGTGAGCAAGGAACAGAGTGTTCTGGACTGTGACCTTTGATCAGGGGAGGCACTGAGTTGCTGGAGGTTTTGGGCACGAAGGGCCAGGATATCCGTAGATATCCTGGAGCTAGGTAGTTTTCCTAGTCGGCAGGGAGGACATTAGTTTTGGGCAGTTATTTTTCTGTGTCTGTGGCAGGACTGGACTGTGTAGCAAGGCAGCAAGGGCAACATAAATTAGCATCAGAACCAGGTACTTGTCAAGTTATGTAATTATTTATTTCTGCCATGAAATCAATATTTATTGATAAATCTAAGTTACTGAGGTTTCTGTTATAAAAATCAATATTATGCTATGAAGTTATTGTCTCAGTTAGGAAATAATTTGCTTATGAAAATAAATGATGTTTAGAAATATATTAGGCTGTTACATTCAGTTAGAAAATCTAGATCCATTGACCCTTAGTCACTGCTTGAAATCTATTTTTGACCTCTTTTGTCAACTCAAGTTCAAGCATGTTTACAGGGAACTTAATACCCTTGTTGATTCTCTATCAAAATATGCATTATCTCTAGCTAAAAACCATATGGTTTTGAAATAATTCTCTGATGGGGAGATGATCTCCAAAAGGGAATGTGTTTTTACTGAAATGTAATTTCCTTGTGTCACTTACACAGATGGACTTCTGTCTCATTCTTTAGACGGAGTAAATGTGATTTGAACCGAGACTGAACAATGGAGAGTTTTTTCACCCTATGCTCGACATGTGATCATACTGAGAGGGACTTAAGAGCTAAGTATTACAGATTTCTCGAACCCTCCAAAAAGCATAGGGAATACTCATTTTCCTTTTCTCAAATTTATGGCCCAAAAAGCATCCAGAGTACTCTTTTTTTTTTTNAAATTGAGTAATAAGTCATGAATAACGAGTTTATTTTGTAGCTTACAATTCATCTGTTTATTTTGTAGCTTAGAATCCCATCCAGAATACTCTTTTTTGCAAATTGATCAATAAGTCATGAATAATGAGTTTATTTTGTAGTTACAATTCATGAGTTTATTTTGTAGCTTAGAATCATGACTTCTTCTGCCCACAACTTAAGCAGACGATGTTATGGATTTTAGGAGAGTTTATTTTGTAGCTTACAACCGTGACTTTTTCTGCCCACAACTTAAGCACACGATGTTTTGTTTTTTAGGAAAGACTGCATCAACAACTACTGGTTGATTGCGCACTTTATATCAATGTTATTGAGATTGTATCTTGTAGGATGGATTAATAAGAAATGCAACTTTAATATTTTTACATGTCTTTTCTTCCTCTTTTATTTTTCTTTGGAAAAGTCGATTACATATTTGTGATTGTTGCAACTGGGCGATTTAGTTTTTGAGTTACAAAATTGTTGAAAATATTTTGCAAAATTTGAAATAAATATGAACCTTGTGAAGTATTCATTTTCCATCAAAGACAAAATTATATGGTATTTAAACAACATCACCACCCCAATTCACTTAGGTATTTCTTTTCTCATGCTTGGAAGTATGATAGTTAAGTATACTTATCCACATAAGACATGTTATATTGTCTATATATATATGGAAAGGTAAAGACGTGTTATATTTTATATATATAAAAAGATAAAAATTTGAAATCCAACATCTGAAAGGAAAAACCGTATTAAATTGCAAATATAGATCATCTTAAAGTACATTTTATTTCTCTGTTTTTCTAAATAGGCAAGCTTATTTAAATAGGGTTGCTGCGTAACATCCCTTTGGTTTCCAACAATGCCACCATGGCTCCATGATCAAACTTTAACGAAGATCGTTACTCTTTTCCATAAATTCGCTTGAAATACAAATTGGAGCGGGGCCGAGAAGATATTTGGTGATTGGTGGTGGGCAAAGGCATCTCAGGGCTGGCTGCTCGTTCATAGGATGAACAGCAAGGGGAAGAATTTCAGGCGTCGAGCCGAGGAACACGATGACGAGGACGCCAATGGCAATGGCAGCGAAAATTTGGTCATCAAGCCATTGCCCAGCAAAACCCAGAAGCCGAGCAAGGAAAAACCTTCCAACAGGCCTGCCCCGGGTTCAAATCTCCTCAGCTTCGCCGACGATGGCGGAATAGCCAGGAAGGACAAATCCAAACAGAAACAGCCATCATCCAGGCCGCCTCCTCCTCGGAGCCTCCTGAGCTTCGACGCCGATGAAGATGGCGGAGCCGAACAGGTTTTCCAGAAAACGAAGAAGAAAACAGGGTTCGGTTTAGCCCATGGTTCTGCGCACAAGATTGCCCCGCCAAAGGACAGGGTTGCGGCACCCACGGTGCCTGCAATTACCTCGAATGTCCAGCCCCAGGCGGGTGAGTACACCAAGGAAAAACTTCTGGAGTTGCAGAAAAATACCAAAAGCCTCGGGGGTTCGAAACCTCAACCTCTGGCCGAGAGTAATAAGCCCTCGGAGACTGTGGTTGTGTTGAAGGGTTTAGTTAAGCCGTCCGGCGAGGGCAACGGGTTGGGATTAGATGAAGAAAAATTAAAGGGCGAAAAATTTAGACCGGAAAAGGATGATGTAGAGGACAGTTTGGGTTTGAAGGGCATCGACACGGCTGGCGTGGGAATTCCCGACCAGGCGACCATAAATGCTATTAGGGCCAAACGCGAGCGACTGCGGAAGGCCCGCGCCGCCCCGGATTATATTCCTTTGGATGGCGCCCGGATCTCTGCCCATGGCGGTGAATTGTTGAAGGACGGAGCAGACTCCAGCGACGACGAAGGTGAGATTCATGGCAGGCTTGCGATGCTTGGGGACAAGCCCAGCGACCTTAAGAAAGGGGTTTTCGAGTCACTGGAACGGGGGACGGGTAATTTGAGCTTAAGAGGAGATAGAGAACACGGTGATGAGGATGAGGACGACGAAGAGAAGAGATGGGAAGAAGAACAGTTCAGGAAGGGTTTTGGAAAGAGAGTAGACGATGCTTCAAATAGGGCGGCCGCTCCGCAGGTGTCCGCAGCCGGAGTCTCGGCCCCGGCTTCCACTTCTGCGCCTGGTTCATTTCAAGTGTCTCAAACGGTTGGATATGCAGGGAGCGGTTATGCAGCTGCCCCGTCGCCAAATTGGCCTATTGCAGGAAGCCGGAGCGCTGAAGTGATGTCTCTTTCCCAGCATGCTGATGTTGCAACTCGAGCTCTACAGGAAAGTCTCCAGAGGCTCAGGGTAAGTTAGCGTTATTGAATCCCTCCATTTTTTTTGATATACTTTCTGTGAAGTGATGCTTCATCATTACGTAGGAAGAATAAACTTACCAACGATCTTGTAGTCAGACGGCACGATGGGGTAACTATTCCCACCAAAATTGCCTCGGACTTGTACCCGGGCCGGGGATCTTCCCTAGGTCGGAACCTTGGTGTATGGCTTGCATAACAAGCCACAAGCCATCGTCCTCATCATTTCCTTCATAGTAGATAATGGATAAAATAGAAAATTCGGGATCATTTAACACAATAGATATAATAAAATAAGTTAATCTATGGGTTGTATAATTTTACATGGAAACTTGTTAAACTTTTAGTAAACTTCAATAAACCGGGTGTATTTCTAGTGATCTGTAAAGCATGCCATCAGGTGCTTGAGTAATTTCTGGTTTGTCTCTTTAGTAGTCATACTAAAGTCACCAAAATCCTCAGCAAGATATATGTCACTGGTTTAATAAGCTTGCATTTAAGAACCCATCACTTATTATACACACTTGCATTTTTTTGTATTTTTGCTTGTTTTTTTTTATTATCAATGTTATCAGATAATTGATCTTAATTAAGTTACCAATCTGTATAAATCTGCCCTTATCCAACCAAATACTCTCTGATAGAGAGGTCACGAATGAGGGGATCTAAATTCTCTAAATTCACAAAGTTAATATCTGCACAACTACAATCATGTTTTCGATCACATTAGTGTATTAATGAAGGGGGTATGTAAGTAAACAGTAATTTGCATCAAGTGAACGGAAAGAATGAATTTCCTTGTATAAACTTCCAGGAAGCGTGGTGGATTAGGGTTTCTTTCGTTCGTTATCGATCTCTCTGTCATATTGTGAGTGTAGCCATTGGATTCTGTTAGAATTAGGGAAGTAAATCAGAAAAAATGACTGTATTTTTTTGGTTTACTTCCCTAATTCTAACATGGTATCAGAGCTTAGGGTGTGAAAAGAGCTCAAGGATACAAACTTGAACCTGCATAGATCCATATTGTTAGGGTTGTTTTGCAGATCAGTTGCATTTCCTTTGCTAAACTGATTCAGATCTAAGCATGGCCTCCTCATTAGTTAAAGTTGAAGACAGACTTGTAGGGGCTGCCAACTTCAATGCTTGGAAATGCAAAATAGTTAACATTCTTGAAGAGAATGATCTAGAAGAGTTGATCTCAAGGGAAATCAAAGAACCTACCTCAAACACAGCAAGGGCAGCATACAAAAGAAAACAAACCAAGGCTAAAAGAATCATTTTTGATTCTGTCAAGGACAGCATGATTCTAAAAGAATCATTTTTGATTTTGGAGAGGTTTAGGAGAGATTAATGAGGCTGCCAGATTCATGTGAATTTGTGGTGATTTTCATTCTCAGAGTTTGTTTTGTGCTTAGGCTTAGGCAGTTTGCAATTCCTTTTATGCATTGATGTCTGTACGAGGGGAACCTTTTGATTTAGAAATTTAGCTCTGATAACAGGTGTAGCAACCCACTACATGGCAATTCAAATTTGTCCAAACACACAAAATTTTCAAAATTTTCTTTTATAGTAAACACAACTAGTTAAACGTGCATGGTTATTAGTATAAGAATTTAAAATCTATAGTGCACACTGTTGTTGCATGATGTAACTATGTTTAGTTCAAGATAAACACAATCACAGCGTTGATACTTCAGAAGTACTTAACGTTGTTCACACCATTCACTAGATTCAGGGGTCAGCATAGTAAGGAGGAGATGATTCTCTTTAGCCATGTTGAGATTCCATCAGATCTGCCCTTGTGTGTACTCATGTACTGCTCTGTCCCTCCTTTTTATGGAGAGTCAATTTATTTTTTAGTGCTTTTAGTGGCCTGACTGTAGTGTCTTTCCTGTTTCAATGTCTATCCTTCTCACTGTAAATAAGTTTGACCTAGCTCCACTGCCATCTATATAGAAAATGGTTGCTTCTTCCCTTCAATTTTGTTGGTTATTTCCCTCCCAGAATTCTGTGCTGCAGTAACCTTGCAGAGGATCTCATTTATTTGTAGCAGAAGACACCTAAATATTGCAAGGTAGTAATCTTCTACATTCCCTCAAAGGAAAATCAGAGGTTGTCTTCTAACATGCATTCACGAAAAATTTAGTTGGCTTAGAAGTTAGGACCAATTAAGAATCAATGAACTTTATTGTTCCAACTTCCATTATAAGATTTTAATTCTTCTATAACAATGCATCCAAACTGGGATGCCTTTTATCTTTTCAGTGGTTGTATTAGATGAGTTCATGGAGGATCATTCAGCAAAGATATGGCTGGATGAATGGTTTTTGGTGAACAGATATCTCTCTTGTTTATTTAATACATTGATGTTAGTAGTTGTCCAGTCAATGTTTTAAGTGTGTTTTCACTGTCAGCAAAACATAGCACTCAAGTCATCATAAGAAATATTGTGGTTAGTTATAAACTTATATATTTTATTGCCCTTTAAAAGTAATACTGAAAGTTACTCAGATTGATATCAGTTGTTTTTTTAAAGCACTTTGTTCCTTCGCCGTAGATTCTAGAATTATATATCTATTCCTTGTGGCTATGTGTAAATCTTTGTATTTTTTGTTTTGATATGAAGGAAACTCATGGAAGGACTAAGACTGATTTGCATAGAACTGACGAGAATCTATCTGCATCCTTAACGAACATTACTGCTCTGGAGAAGTCTTTAGCATCTGCAGGGGAGAAATATGTTTTCATGCAGAAGTTCCGTGATTTTATTGCTGTTATATGTGAATTTCTAAAGGTAAATTTGTTGACTTTTTATGGGATTTTAAATTTTTAATAGATCATTCAGAGAACTAGGATTTTATGCCATTGCAAACTGTTTGGAAATCAGTAATGCTTGTGGTTTTTATATTTGATGATTAGTGCTTGCATATTTGTAAACTGTTGTGTGAACATTTTCCTTCTTTCCAATTCTGTTTGGTGTATTGTACAACACATAAATATGCCAAAACAAAGAATAATAAAAATAAAGAGTCAAAAACTGAGAAAATAGTGGGTGCACTTGCACACCCAAGGGTGGATTGCACCTGCAAATCCTAGTAATGGAGGAAGACTTCTTCAATAAATTGGTTGATGTTGTGAAATCACAACATGCAAACAAGAAATTGACTACATTGCATCAATTACATAAAAATACTTGGAGAATATAGGTGGGAAGGTCAACCGACTGCTTTACATCAAAGCTTTCATAAGTATTCATACAATATGATAATGGGTGGGGTGGTTATCTCCGTTTCCACCTAACCATTCATTAAGCTCTCATGACACACATTATCTAATACTTTATTATGTGTTCTACTATGTCTTGTACAAGTATGTGTTAAAAGCTTTTGTAACTTCAGGAGGTATTCCCACTAGGGGCCATGGTGTCAGAGACTTGGGAATTTTCGTTGGCACTAGATTACTCTTTCGCTTCGGTGAGAACACCCTTGGAATGAGGCTAGGGCCTCATGGGCTTGTTGGTGGGTTTTGTGGGTTTGTGTTGGGGTTTCACACCCACAAAGAAGAATAAAATATTCTAATTAATTGTTGAGTTTAAAAGGGGTGCCTAAACTCACTCATTGGACTCCTATATAAAAAGAGGAGAGATTGTGACATATCTCATTGTGTCATTATGGAGTTAGCATAAGTGAGAATGCGCACTTGTGCTAGGAGCTTAGAAATTTTAACAAGGGAAATTCTGCAATTGTGGCAAATCAGGCCTAGGTTTTATTGGATGATTTTCTATTTCTGTTTCAGCCAAGGAAGGCTTCTAGGTCACATGTGTGAGGAAGAGAAAGAGAAACAACTTCACGTGTGAAGAGGAGAGCTGAGCTGCACGTGTGAGGGAGACAGTTCACACATGAGCAGAACTGTACGGATAGTCCGTACAGTCAGTACAATCACACGTGTGCAGGAGCAGGTATAGTCCGCACACGCAAAATTTTTGGGTAGGTACATTAGGTCCGTACGACTAATGTCAGCAAGTCGTATAGGTGGCAACTGTAGCAGATTTGTGGGCAAAAAATTTCCAAGTATTTTGCTCAGGTTGGTTTGTTGATTTTTGTTTTTCAGAGTACAAGGTTGTCCTTAGTTTTTGGTGAATTTGTATTAGTAGGGAGGGTTGATTTTGCCCTCAGGAAATTTCTGAAATTGACATTTACAGAACATAAAATTTTGTGTTTCAAGTGTGTGGATTATTTATCTCAGATCTTGATGTTTCTGATGTTGTAATTTTCTGTCATAATTTCAGTGTAAAATTGTTCAGTGATAACTGCTAGGGTTTACTGTTGGATCACTAGGAAGTAATTTTCAAATCTGAAATTAGTCACATAGAGTTGCATGTGAAAATTGACATGGTATCCGAGCTGAAGGTTTGAAGAAGAGAGGGAGTCATCTAGTGAGATACACTTGCCACTGCAAGTACAACAGGTTGTTGTTGTAGATTTTTTGTTTTGTTTTGGGCAGGTCACCATGGTGAACACTTTGAAGATTGAGGACAGGTTGGAAGGGACAACTAACTTTCGAGCTTGGAAAAGTAGGGTTCTTCTTCTGTTGGAAGATAATGACCTCAAGGAGTATGTTGAGGGTGTGTTTCCAAGTCGTATTGATCCATAGGAATTGGCAACTCACAAGAAGAAGGAAGTGAAGGCCAAGCTGGTGTTGCTAGAATTCGTGAAGGACGACCTAATTTCTCACATGCTGAGAAGACCTCTGCCAAGGAAATGTATGATGTTTTGGTAGGTCTATACCAAAATGCGAATACCGACAGGAAGTTACATTTGAAGCATCAACTTCAAGTTGTCAAGATGTTTAGTAAGGACACAATTGTGAACTATCTTATGAAGATTATTCATATCTGAGATCAGCTTGTGGCCATCGTTGAGAAGGTTGAGGATGCTGAGTTAGTGAATGTATCATTGAGAGGTCTTCTTAGGTCTTGGGAGCCATTTGTGCAGGGGATCCATGCATGAGAGACGGTGCTAGGATTTGATAGACTATGGATTGATTATATCCAGGAGCATGCTCGGTTAGAGTCCAAAGATAACTTGGATGGTTTGGTGAAGAGCAACAGTGATGAGAACTAGGCCCTAACAACCCGCACTAGGAAGGGCAGAAGAGGTTCTCCAGGTAGAAGGAGTTCTCCTGAGAGAGAAGCGTTTCCAGAACCGAGACAGAAGAAGGATCTTAGTAAGATCAGAGGTTTTGAGTGTCATGATTATGGCCACTATGCATCGTAGTGTCCACACCGGAAGGGAAAGGGAAGAAGGCAACAAGCATCAACAACAAAGGTTGTTGAGGTTGCAGACAAGTTTTAGAGGGAGATCTTGTTGGTCTTAGCCCTTTCAGGTACAGTTTCCAGTAGTGGGACTTGGTTGGTGGATAACAAAGCTTCATGCCATATGACAAGTGCACGGGAGTTGTTTGACAACTTCACTGAGACTGGCTTAGACTTGTGTGTGGAGCTTGGTATGGTAACCAAGCATGTAGTACGAGGATCTGTTACAGTATTGTTCCGATTGGAGTCAGGTGAAGTGCTGAGGGTGTCAAATGTGTTATGGGTGCTAGAACTCTCAGGAGGAGTGTACTCTCAATCTTCGAGATTGAGAAGAAGGGCTGCCATATATTGTTTCGAGATGGACAAGTGTTATTTGTGCCTAGAAGATCTAGCTTCAAATCAACTATAGTTCTTGGACTTAGAGAGGACACCCTCTATAGACTGAGGGGCTAGTCTATGTGAGTTGTGGCTAGCAGTAGGAAAGAGACATATGAGGAGGAGTAGGTAGTTTCACCACTGGTGAAGCAGGTAGCTCCACTAGTAGTATAGACTTAGAGGGAGCCAGAGTTTAGAGGGAGTCAACCCTCAGGATCTAATAGGGAGGAGCAACCTCCCAAGACTGTTCAAAGGAAGTTGGACTTCAGAGGGGGTCAACATGCTAAGATGGAGCATCACTCATCTAGAGGAAGTTTACTTTCATATATAGATGGAAGAGAGGAATCTTCCAAGAGGGTGTCATGGGTTGAGGAAGCCAGGCAGGAGTCTCTGTAGCAGGAGGCTTCTAGGCGCTGCATATCCTCCCAGGAGGATCCATTCCTTTCATCAGGTTTTGTCTACTTGACAGAGGAGGCAACCAATTAGGAGGATTGGAGAGTCGGATTTGCTTCAATGACGGAGGGAGCAGCCAGTCAGGAGGATTGGAGAGCAGGATTTGCTTCGGTGACGGAGGGAGCAGCCAATCAAGAGGACTGGAGTGCAACTGTGGTAGCAGATTCAATATAAGAGACAGAGTCACTTCTAGTGCGAGAGACAAAGGTACATTCAAATGTTGGAGGATGGAACACCTCCCTTGCTAAGAGGGAGTGTTTAAGCTTTTGTAGCTTTAGAAGGTATTCCCACTAGGGGCTATGGTGTCATGCATGTGGGAATCTTCTTTGGCACCAAATTACTCTTTCGTTTCGGTGAAAATGCCCTTGGAATGAAGCTAGGGCCTCATGGGCTTGTTGGTGGGTTTTGTGGGCTTGTATTGGGGTTTCACACCCACAAAGAAGAATAAAATATTCTAATTAATTGTTGAGTTTAGAAGGGGTGCCTAAACTCATTCATTGGACTCCTATATAAGGAGAGGAGAGATTGTGACGATTCTCATTGTGTCATTATGGAGCTAGCATAAGTGACATAAGTGAGAGTGCACTTGTGCTAGGAGCTTGGAAATTTCAACAAGGGAAATTCCCTCATAAAATTTTTGAAATTGACATTTACAGAACAAATTTTTTTGTGTCTCAAGTTTGTGGATGATTTATCTTAGATCTTGATGTTTCTGCTGTTGTAATTTTATGTCATAATTTTAGTGTAAAATTGTTCAGTGATAACAACTAGGGTTTACTGTTGGATCACTAGGAAGTAATTTTCAGATCTGAAATTAGTCACATAGAGTTGCATGTGAAAATTGACAGTATGATGACAAATATAATGTTTATTGTGACCTATTCTTTTTTGGCCTCTATCTTCTCGCTTTACAGTGCCTTTGGTGCAACCAATGAGTCTCCAATGATTTTCTCCCACACAACAATGGTATCCATGATCCAAAAGTTACACCATTCTCTTAAGTGCCTTAGTGCGGAGATTGGCTTGTTTCGTGCTCAACTGCTCCTGCAAAACAATGTTACTCTACTACGCTAATAACTTTGTCTATATGGTGTACGAGGTCTCACATCCTAGGGGACTATGCTTTGTACTTCATACACAAAGGGATTCAATCATTTCAAACTTTCATCATTATCACATCATTTTGCTCTATGTGTTCATCCTCAGCTTGTCGATTTCTTGAATGTATTGTTCTTATGTAGATGTAGTGAGAATCTCATAATCTACAATCTACAAGTCCGAATACTCAAATCAAGTATTGCAAAATTCAATGCTCAATCGAAATGCTCAATATTTATGTGCTTAATATGCTTTGTCGAAAAATTTGCGTTGCTCTATTGAAAAATTTATGTTGCTCGGTTGAAATATTTTTGTGTGAGTTCTTTATCAGAGTAGTACGAAGGTCTTTGGTAACAATATGAAGTCTACAATTTACATTATATGGAGGATTTTGAGAGACTTTTAATTGACTTGACAAACTGACTGATGCTTTTGTCGGCTTGGAACCGATTTACATTACAAGCCACTGAGGGGATTGCTTGCCTTTATATGAAAACCCACGTTCCTTTGACTCCATCTCATTTGCATTTATGTACTCTTTACAATAATGACTCAAACACTCACTTGATTAATAGATTCAACTATTGGCCAACTTAAACTAAATTTCCTTCATGTAGTCCTTTTATAAATATGACCTCGTAGACTTTATTAAAAGACTTCTTATAATCAAAGGGTTGGAGTCGATTCACATCACATACATATCAATGACCTTGTCTACATACCAAAATCTCTCTCAAATATGTAATTCCTCATTGAAGTTACACATCATGAAGTCAACCAAAATGCTAGTGTGACAGGCACCAAGATGGGCTGATGGATGGCATTGTTTAAGCAACAATTAGCACTGTTGTGCGTTCTCATCATTTATGGTAGGTTGAGTCCAATGGTCGTTGGGTGTTTGGTGCAACCTTTACTTGGGTCGATTTTAACAATGGATGGATGTATGGTGCAAGCATTGATCGGGTGTGTTGTGGAATATTGTTTGGTTGCACGAACTCCAAAACTTAGTCAATACTATCAATCATGGTGGGTGTAGTAGACCATAACACCCAATGGCTACCAAATCTTGTTTACTAATAAAGTCACATCACGAACAATTGAACAATATCGTAGAGATCATTGAGCCCTTGAGTAGTTGGATAGTGGGTTGAGCACATGCATAGGGATTATCTACACATGGTCGATGGTGACAATCGATATTTTTCTTTCATTTATACGTAATTCATTCTTGGGGTAGTGGTGGATCATTGCTTCAAGTTTGTTGGTGATGAGCTTTGTGTTAATACAATGTAATGCCAATGAAGGTCACATAATGTGTGATGCTGGGAACATTATTAAGATCGACTTCTTAATGTGCTTCATTCTACGTAGATCAATCACATAGGTAGATTGAAATCCAATGAGACTCTACAGGCTGATACACATGTTCTTGAAGGCCTACATTCTTTATCTCCTAATATTGCATATTCCTATAATGTCCATGAATCTAGACTTCCCGAACAATTTTTCCAAATTTTCATACTACTTGTAGGTTTAGTAGCTTCCAAAAGATACTTATCTTATTGTTTTGATTTGTAATTCTTTCAAGGTTGTCTAGACTTCTCTATTCTCTCTTGCATAATCAATGAGAGCATTCTCTTACATGAGGAACACGATCTTTCATTGGTACCTTCCATGCGTAAGACATTTGCATAATTTATTTTCCATAATATTTTCGATGTATGTGTGTAGGCTTCTCGTGTGTTGCTATCAACCATCCAAGAGAAGCCCACCCTCGATACTCTCGCTAAGCACTGGATCCACATGATCTTTCATTCACTCCTTCCATGCATAAGACATTGCATAATTTATCTTCCATATTATTTTTGATGTATATGTGCAAGCTTCTCTCGTGCTGTTGTCAACTATCCAAGAGAAGTCCACCCTTGATATTGGCTAATTGAGGGTTGGATGCACAATGGAGACAATGCCAATGTTGTGAAGCTACAACATGCAAATAAGAAACTTACTACATTGCATCAATCACATCAAATACTTAAACAATATAGGTCAGGATGACCAACTGCTTTACATTAAGCTTTCATAAGTATTTATACAATATGATATTGGTACCTCTGCTTCCACCTAACCATTCATTAATCTTTGTTGATACACATTATCTTTTACTTATTATACATTCATGTTCACTTTATACTATGTTTGATACAAGTATGATGACATATCATAAGCTTAATTGACTCCCTAATAGTTGATTATATTGATAAAATGATAAGAGATTACAAATGAGAGGGAAACTCTTAATTTTACTGAAAGGGAGTAAAAACCCCAACTTAAGGCGACCTTTGTAGTGTTCAATCTCAAATATTCATTGTAAATGATCTTAGACTTTTAAGACACATGTTTGCAACCCTTAGAAACTACTATTGCAACTATTGATGTATTCAATACATCAAACTAAGAGTAACAAATATAAGGAGATAGAAGCTGGAGAGTCATGTTGAAGCTATAAAGAGAAATTTATTTACTTCTAGTTAAGAGGGTTATTTGTGTCATACGAGGACCAAGGAAGATTTATTGTCTAAAATGTCTACTCAAAATCCCTAGCCACCAACCTATCAAAAAGCCTAACCCCTCAAACTCAAAACTTATGTTGTAAATGCTCTCAACGTTGGTTTAAGGAAATGTCCATAACTGTCAATTTTTTCTTACTGTTGAAGATCAATGCTACATAGACTTTGAATTTGGATTTGAGGAGGATACTTTCCTTGAATCGCTTAACGATCAAGTTGGGCCACAAAACCAATTTGAATTCTCTCCACCATTAGAAATAAGGGAGTCTTCAACCTTCCTTTCTAGAATCATTGGGTTGGGTAGTCTTGATACCTTCAAGTTTTATGCTCACATTAAAAAACAAATGTTCCTCATTTTGATTGACCCCATCAATGCTCGGAGCATTTTTGACAAGAAATAGGTTAAGCAATGGGTCTTCCATGTATCTACATCTAAATGCTTCCCCATTAGCATTCTAGGTCATAAATCTATTCATTGTGAAGGTGTGGTGCACATGGTGGAACTTATAGTAGAAGACTATATCCTTAAGTCGACTCTAGTCATTTATATCACAGACATTGGGGGAGTAGAATTTGTTTTGGATATTCAATGGCTTATCCTTGTCGGTACCTATTCCACTAATCCTCAGGAGATATTTCTTTCCTTCCATCAAGATGGTCACAAATGCACTATCAAAGGCCTACCACCTAAACATAACCATATTGTTGACTAACACATATGAATAAAGTTCAAACTTTTGAATTAGGGATACTTTTCATGAATGCACTATCAAATGCCTACCATCTAAAAGCAATGAGCATCTAGATTTTTAACTCACATGTGTCCAAACTTTTGAATAAGGGCCACTTTGGCTTCATAGCTTGTTTGTATTGTATGTAGGCACACCTTTCTCAACAAACTTATATTTTAGGTCTCTCTACCCTACTCTAGAAATATAAAGTGGTCTTCCAAGAGATGCTTGTAGAAATTCCACTTGACAACATAGCTATCGAGACTGGCTGGTTCACATCGGTTCCTAAGGAAAGCGACCTAAATTGTTTCTTGAATTGAATTGGGAGGTTGGTTCAACCAATTCCAAGGTGGAATGGCCCTCAAAAAATCGGGTCCTACCCATGCACCATCATGCCTAAAAATTAAAAAAATCAAGCAAGAAAAAACAAATTGTCTTTCATGCTATATACATGAACAAACTTTGCATATTTGGTGTCTAATGGTTTGGATTTACATTATGTACATGAATATTTTTTCCAAGGAAAACATCATGTGTAATCCAAGGGATGCTTCCCCACATTAGTGGATGTCATCCCTAGTGAACCCGTGGGTGTAAACTAGTGCACCTAACGCGAGGGGATTCAAGCAGGGCACCTTCTGACGTAGAACTAGCCAAGTGCCCAACATTGGCAACAACTGATTGAGCTAACCCCTTGGGCTAATGTACATGAATGTGGGTGTGTGTGTACATAAATGCGGGGAAGTGCGTATGAGTTTCCCCGCAAGGTTTTCTTTTGAAAAGTGTGTGTGTGTGTGGTACCCATTGCAAACTCGTCGGTGTTGATTATGGCCCTTGACTTGACAAGGACATCAAATGACACACGTAAGAGAGGCAACCAACTCAGGGAGCAACCTCGATAACTCTTGCATGAAGCTCAATGCACTTAATCAATTGAATTAGCCCAACAAGCTACCATGCATAAACTCACGAGAGAGTTGAACCCGTGACCAACAACAAGCATGATAAACTCACGCTTGGCTTGAGACTAATTGAGCTAACCCTTGAGGCTGCATATATATATGGTTATATATATATATATATATATATATATATATATCTCTGCGAAGGGTGTTTGTATTGATCATGCGAATATTTAACCATATTCTAGAGTGGCCAGTGCCAATGACCCTTAGAAACTTTCAGGATTTTTGTGCTTAGTAAGGTTTCTAATGTTGATTTATACAAAAATTTTCTATTGTTGTTTCTCCTCTTAGTAAAGAAGGGTGCCTTTTAATGGTCAACTGAGGTAGAACAAGCTTTTGAGAGTATGAAAGAAGCCCTTTCTTTGACTCCAAGGCTTGGTACACCGGATTTCACCCAACCCTTTATCATCGAGTGTGATTCTTTTGGGTTTGGACTTGGTGCAATACTCTTACAAGATGATAGACCCATTGCCTTTGAAAGCAACAAGTTGAACGACAAAGAATGATGCATGCCCATGTATAACAAAGAAATTTTGGCCATACTTTATGCACTGGCCAAATGGTGGCAATTCCTCCTTGGTTATAAGTTGTTTATTAAGATTGATCATCTTAGGTTGATACATTTAACGGACAAAAGGTTCTCTAACAAATGAGCTACTCAAGTTGATTGACCACCTTTAAGCTTGTGACATTGATATCGTCTATAAGAAGTGTAAAGATATAATTGTTGCAAATACTTTATCTTGATGGGATGGACCACCAACCTTCAACTCGATCTTAATTAGCCAACCTGCTAGGCATAATTGATCCCCACAAATTACATAATGGATCCTACAACTTCAACATGGCATTATTGATGGTAAGAATTGTTGAGATTTTATGTAATTTCTGAAGTTATTCCTAAGTGTAATTGTACTGGTCATTGTGAAAGGGTTTATTGATAAGTCATGTCTTTTAGGTCTTTTAGTGTATAAATAGAGGTAGTCATTTTGATAGTTTACTTATCGAACATAAGTATAAGAGAGTAGTGCATTCGTGTTTGAGTCTCTTTGGTCTTGATTTCGTGAAAGAGCATTGTATGACATTGTACATGTTGGAGGAATCTATACCGAGGAAAGTTTGCAGGGTTTTTTCCCCCTTGAGGGTTTCCCTGAGGATATATCTTGTTGTTTTGTGGATATCTATCTTTCAGTTGTGATCATGTTGCATATCATCTCATATATGAAAATTCAACATGGTATCAGAGCAAGGTTGTTTGGGTGTGACTCCTTAACCGAAGAGCCCCTGAATATAAGAGTTTTGAGGATGGGGAGTGCCCTTATGATGTCAATAGAAACAATGTTGTGTGAAGCTTGGGATAGTAGTGAATTTGGGGTTTGATATACGGTTCTTGGATTCGAGCCTGTGTGTTTGGATCGAGAACGATTGGCTTTATTGAGGGAGAATTACTACTACCTGTCGTGGAAGGGCGACAGATGTCGAAAATGATGCTCATCAAGCGCAACGGGTGTTATTTTATCAACACTCTTAACATTCTCAAGACCGTAGATATTGTTGGTATTGAGAACGGAGGCAAAAGTGTAATTCTCATAATAAATGAAGAAGAATTCCAACTGAATGGGAGCTCCAATGGCGTTGGGGTAGTGTTTATAAACCATCTGTGAGACTGCAACAAAACAATTTTGGCAGTCCTGTTGGGAGACGTCACCCCTGCATTGCAGAATGCCGTTGACTTGGCCATAAGAATATATGGCGAAACCACCACTCGGGGCAACGACATTCACCAGATATTTCAATACTATGTTGATGTTGTTCTCGTAATCACTGCCATTGCTGTATTTGTTTACATTGTAGAGATCGTAAATAAATGGATCGGATATCCCATCGACAGTTGAAATTGAAATTGCATTAAGCTGCAAAGAAAGTAACAACAACAACATCAAATTCAACGACCATTTTATCACACCTTCCATACTAGCAGACAAGTTAGATGGTGTGGTATTGGTGATTGCCTACTGAAGCTCATGAAGGAATTTATAGAAGAAATGTGCCATGTGCAGACAAAGCTAAGCAGTGGAGGTTGATATCCAGTGGTGTGGGTCTACTTCTATAATGAAGGCGAGCAAATGGAGTGGAATTCACGTGGCCACAATTGTAAAACAATGAAAAGATACCTTATAAGTCAAGTTGGACAGACAAGTTGGTTGGAGTGTATATGCACCACCGTTGTTTGTTGATTTATTTATTAGTGATCTGACAATTTGTAAATATGAGACCACACATACGAAAAGTCCACTCCTCCAACATAGAGAAGTACTGCCTATATAGAGGAAAGTTGAATTGAGGTTCATGTGTGGCATCTTACTGAGCTAGGATGGAGAGAAGTGGAGCAGGTGCCAGAGTTAGTGCTACTAGTCCTGATCAAGCCAAAGGCACAAGATAAAGACGACCTCTAACATGGTCCATAGATAGGTTTGCATGCTTGGGGAAATCAGTTTGGAAATCTTGGTAATGGAATGCATTTTTGTTAAATTTATTTGGAGTTTGTGAAATGAAACATATTGAGTCTACTCAACTTAATATGTGATGTATTGTTAAAAGTGAGTGATATAGCAATTACAAGATGAAAATTATCTACTCTAACAAATCGTGGGTGAATCTAAGACAATGAAGTGTCAGAGGAAACAAAGACAGAGGAGGAATAACCTCCAACTCCAGAGGGAGCAGTTATTTAGCCACTCTCAGTTCCAGAAAGAGCAGCTGCAGATGAAGCAATTGCAGAGAGAGAGTGGAGGAGCCAGTTCCATAGAGAGCAACCGCAGTTGCTGACAAAATAGAGAAGTTAATCTCAGTCTCAAGTGTTTAGCAGTTATAGAGTCCCAAAGGTAGCAGCTGCAGAATCCCAGAAGGAGTAGCTGCAGAGAGAATGGAGGACCTACTCTCAAGTAGAGAGCCAGATAGTGTTTTGCAATAAGCACCTTGAGCTATCTCGTGATTGAGTAGATTGAGTTGCAGTAGAACAGGTGTACGACTGTGGTACAATTGGATATGTTTCAGGAGATGAAGAGAGGTTGCAAAAAAGAGGGTATGGAAGGATGCCATGGGGTAGGAATACTAGTCAATAGTGAAGAATGACGTTTGGGATGTGGTTCCCAGACCGAAGGAAAAATTAGTTGTGAGCTCCAAGTGGATATTCAAGACGAAGCATGCTGCAGATGGAAGCATTAAGAAATACAAGGCTAGATTTGTAGCATAAGGATTTTCTCAGAAGGAAGGAATTGACTATGAGGAGACTTTTGCTCTTGTGGCAAGATATACTTCAATAAGGGTTGTTCTTTCAATAGCTATTGTGATGAAATGGAAGGTTCATCAGATGGACGCGAAGACAACATTTTTGAATGGGGTAATAGAGGAAGAGGTTTACGTGGAACAACCACAAGGATTCGAGACACATGACAGGGAGACACATGTGTGTAGGAAGGCATTATATTGATTGAAGCAGGCACCGAGAGCATGGTATGGTCGGATTGATGGTTCTCTGATGAGCTTGGGGTTTTACCAAGAGCAGTGCAGATCCTAACCTTTACCTCAAGGTTGAGGATGATAGACCAATGATATTACTACTATATGTGGGTGATTTGTTCTTGACAGGAGTGGAGAAGCTCATCATTGAGTGTAAGAGAAAACTCGTTGCAGAGTTCAAAATGAAAGACCTAGGTTTGATGCACTACTTTTTGGGTCTAGAGGTATGGCGGAGGAAGAACAAGATCTTCCTAAATCAAGGAAAAAATGTTGTGGAGATACTGAAGAGGTTTGGGATGTTGGACTGTAAACTGATGGCCACACCAATGGCATCAAATGTGAAGTTGTTGGATGATACGACTTCAGAGGTTGTGGATGCTACATTATACATGCAGATGATTGGATCATTGATGTATTTGACAAAATACACGACCATATATATGTTTTGTTGTGAACACCCTGAGTCAGTACATGGTTGACCCCAAATGTGTTCACCTGATTGCAGTAAAACATGTGATGAGGTACCTTAAAGGTATAGTGGATTATGGGCTCAAGTTGTTGCAGACAGTGAGATCAATGTACTTGGATATTCGGATTTAGATTGGGCTGGTAGTGTTGCAAACCGGAAAAGTACATTAGGATGTTGCTTCACTTTGGGATCTGATATGATTTCATGGATCGGTAAGAAGCAGTCATGTGTAGCACTCAGTATGGCTAAGGCAGAGTATGTGGCAGCATGTGCAGTTGCCAACAAGTCGCGAAGCAATGTGGCTTTGAAAATTGCTGACTGGATTATTCAATATCGCGATGGAGGCGACCTGTATCTTGTGCGACAACCAGAGTTGTATAAAGTTGTCTAAGAACCCGGTGTTTCGTGATAGGTCGAAGCATATCGAAATAAGCTATCACTATATCAGGGATATGGTCTAGAAGGGAGCAATGAGGCTCCAGTATGTGGCTATTGATGAGTAGGTTGCGGATGTGTTGACAAAGCCATTATCTAGGGCGAAGTTCGAGTACTTCAGGGACAAGCTCGACATAGTCCCTCTTCAGAGGGAGTGATGGCTTCAGATGTTATCGCAGGGTAGTGGATGTTATGATGACATGTTGTAGCTATTGGAGAGCTACCCACCGGCCCTGGATGTGTTAATTTATGAGCTTGATTTAAAGCTGAAAGTACTTCTTTAAATTCTGACTGTACTTTGAACTTAGTTTAACATAATTCATAAACCAGAACAACAATACTCATAAGAATTTACCAGCATGCAATATCACAACCCATGTACCCTAGGGAAACCCTATACTGGGAGAAAAATCTTAGCAAACAATCTCCTTTTATTGCATTGATAAAGTATGATCACTTGCAAAATATCCACCATGAATACTCTGCTCTTAAAGAGCTTTCCAATGACTCTAACCTGACTGTAGACTACTAAGAAACCTCGCTGTTATAAACTCTGTTATAAGCCAGCCTTGAAGGTGTACCTCACTACTTTCTTGGATTGATATGCTGCCCTTTATTTGACTGTTATAGCTGCCTGTTATTGGACTGATATGGCAGCCTTTATTGACTGTTATGGCAGCCTGTTATTGAACTGATATGGCTGCCTTTATTGATTGTTATAGCAGCCTGTTATTGGACTGATATGGCTGCCTTTAAGCTGGTCCTCACTCAAACGCTGCATAACAATTTTGTAGAAGAGAGGGTCGACTTCTTGCTTAAATAGGAGTGGAGAGGTAGAGAGGAGATGGCTCGAAATAGCCTAAGTGAATGCATGCTGAAGTTAACTTAGCCATCAGAATTAGAACTGACCATTAACTCAGCAGTGAAAATTAGAACTAAACTTACCACTTCAGTTAGGAACTCGCCCTTGACATTAGATGCATGTGAACTCCTTAGCATGCACATGACATGCATGCATGCAAAATGCAACTAGACATGCATGCATGCAACATGTAACAAACTTGACAACTTTGACTTTGACCTAGACATGCAACTTTGACTTTTTACAACTTGACTCTTTACAAAGCAATTCGAATTTCTTCATGGTGGAAGGTGTTACATGTGCCAACGCACTAGATCAATACATTACATCATTTGCAATATTAGGAAGATCGTTTGTTTCTAGCTCATAGGAATTTTACCTTCAACCCAACTTTTGCTAGATGCCTTGACTTTTGCTCATGGCTCACAAGGCTTGACTAGGCTCACAGAGGTTGTACGTTCCCCCTGACTTTTGCACTAGTCTGTCTATGCTCACAGAGGTTGTACGTTCCCCCTGACATTTGCACTAGTTTGTCTATGCTCACAGAGGTTGTACGTTCCCCCTGACTTTTGCATTAGACTTACATAGCATCTCGTTCGTCCTGACTTTTGGTTTGACTCATAGAGGTTGTACGTTCCCCCTGGCTTTTGTCAATACCTCAGAAGACTGGTTAATTCTCCAAATCTCCCTGGCTAGCCTCAGGGTGGCCCATATGGCCTCTCATTGGAGAATGACTGTTGATGCTGCCAAATTTAACAGGATGCATGTTGAAGAGACGAGGTACAAATGTTATCGCAGGGTACTGGATGTCATGCATAAGATATCCGAGTTTTTTGCGGGAATCTGGATAGTCTCATGAAGACATGTTGTAGCTATTGGAGAGCTCCCCATCGACCCTGGATGCATGTTGTGAAGTCATTGTGGATTTCCTGTGATGTATAGATTCGTTTGTCCAACATTCAATGTTCATGAGCTCATGTGGATGGCGATAGTGTTAGAGTCTCTGCCGGATAGAATACCTTCCTCATTAAGAGGGAGTTGAGATTTTATGTAATTTCTGAAGTTATTCCTAAGTGTAATTGTACTAGTCATTATGAAAGGGTTTATTGATAAGTCATGTCTTTTAGGGTATAAATAGAGGTTATATCGAGTCATTTTGATATTTTACTTTTTGAACATAAGTATAAGAGAGTAGTGCGTTCGTGTCTGAGTCTCTTTGGTCTTGATTTCGTGAAAGAGCATTGTATGACATTGTACATGTTGGAGGAATCTATACCGAGGAACGTTTGCAGGGTTTTCTCCCCCTTGAGGGTTTCCCTAGGGATATATCTTGTTGTTTTGTGGATATCTATCTTTCAATTGTGATCCTGTTGCATATCATCTCATATATGAAAATTCAACAAGAATAGCCAACTATGGACTATTAGGCATGGTGTTAGACTCTTATTGTGTCTATTCATGAGATGGTTCTCCTGATATACAACAATTTCTTCAACATGGGTGTGCATCTCCCTCTATTGGTCATGTGGGTTTCCACAAAACTTGTAAGAATGTCTCTAAGCAGTTTGTGGCATAATATGATACTTGTCAATACAATAGGGGAAAATGTTTCTTATCTTGGTCTTCTGCAACCTAACATCATCCCCAATCAGATGTGGAAAGAGGCGTGTATGGACTTCATCATAGGTCTACTACTCTTTGAAGGTAAGGATGTTATTTTTATGGTAGTTAATCATTTATCCAAGATGCTTATTTCATCACTTCGAGCACCAAGTTTACAACTTTTGAGGTTGTCGAGTTATTATTTAGGCATGCCTATAAGCTTTATGGACCCCCTCACCACATCATTAGTGACAAGTGTTAGAAAATTAAGGGAAAACAGAAACAAAAATATCCTTTTACTTTTATTCATTACAGTTGATATAGATCAGCAATCAAAACAAAATTTCTGAAGTAGATCAATCACAGAAATAATACAATGGATCTGAACATTAACTTGAACAAAGAACAGATTTGATAATTAGTAAAACAAAAAACTGAACATTACCTTGGTCAAAACAAAGAACAGATTTACCTTAGATGCTGGTTGCTGTTCTCTTTTCTGTATGCTTAGAAAAAACTATAATGGTCATGGATCAAACCCTCAAGGGTAGATCTCCATCATGATCTATGTGAACAGTTTTGCCAAGACGAACTCAAAGACCATTCAACAGAGGTAAAAAGGCTGATATAAAACCCCAATGACAAAGCTAGAGGCTGGAATAAAAAACCCCTAATAGTCCTAACAAAAAATTGTCCTAGAATATATAGGACTGCTACAGCAAAACATGCAGTTTAGGGTAGCAGTCTTAGGGCTGTCATAACAGGCCCTAGAGACTGCAATTAACAGGTGACAGAAGCAACACAAGAAGGACACAAGTGGCAGCCAAAGAGAAACCAGCAGCAGCTAGAGGAAACACCAGCGGCAGCCTAAGAGGAACCAAAGGCAGCCTAGGAGTCAGTGGCAGCCTAAGAGGAACCAGCGACAGCCTAGAGAAGAGAAAGGAGGGGGCTGTGGCACCTTAACCAGCAAGAGAGAGGGCCATACCACCTTAACACAGCAAGAAGAGACCAAAACACCAGCAAGAAGGCTCCCAGCCAGCAAGGGGGAGAAAAGCCAAGGAGGCCGCACCTCAAAACAACAAGAGAAGATACTCCAAGGAGGTCACACAAAAAAAGACCAAACTGAAGAAGAGCAGCCACAGCAAAATTCAGAACAAGGGAAGTGAGTGTGGAGGAATGAATGAGAGAGTGAGGGGTAAGGTTCCTTTTATAGTTTAGGAAGGGGGTAAGGGTTAAATAAATTAACCCTACCTTTTAGGGTTAATTAAAACCCAATTAAAAACAAAACAAAATAATTAGTATTTTAATTAATAAAAATATTAATTATAAAGTCAACAAGTCAAAGTGACTAGAAAAGACCAATGCCACAATAGACATTAAGAAGGATGCGGCCCAAGCAAGGGGAGGCAACAAGACAAAGTCAAGGGGGTCTTCTTCAATGGCATGATGTCCACATAAGTCTCATGATAACTTATAAGCTTTTATCATCCCATCATAAGAGAAATGTCACTGATGTGATCATGTCCTTCTTCTTAACTGCTCCTAGGTCTCATGGACCATCTCGGGAGAGAAGAAGATCACACATCATCTCGTCTTGGCATTTAACCAAGAACCACCTGGTCCTAGACTAGGATACCCCATAACACATTTGGGGGCCCTAGATCACCACTAGGGTCTTATCCACCAAGGTACACAACCAAGGATCAATCCAAGCACCGAGCAAGGATTCCCTGGAACACATCCAGGGGCCCTAGAACACATCTAGGGACTTACATCATCAAACTGCTTGGTCCTTGACCAAGAACCTCAACAATACACTAGGGGGCCCTCACTAGGGTCTTTTGCCATGGCTCTAACTGCTTGGTCCCAAACCAAGAACCCTAGGAGTGCATTGGGGGCTCTAGATCTCAGCTAGGGTCTTATGCCATCCTCTCGGAGAATGGCTCTTGCAGCTGCTTAAATTTAACAAGAAGGACCCAATTTTGTAAGTCACTTTTGGCAAGAACTTCTTGATCTAATTGGGGTCATTTTCAATATGAGCACCACCTTTCACCCTCAAACAAATGGGCAAATAGAGGTAGTTAATAAGTGCTTGGAGGGGTGTCTGGGGTATCTGTGGATGTACACAAGGAATGAATAAGCTAAACAGATGAGGTGGCTGCACTTGGTTGAATATTGGTATAACACAACATATCACTATGCCACCAAAGTGACCCCCTTTAGCGCATTAAATCTATGATTCCTCATTACCTAAGGACCGAGCCATTCAAAATGTTAAAGTCTGTAGAAAATCAGTGACATAAGCATACTAAAACATAGAGCTAATGACACACACTTAGAAAAAATTGATTTCAATCTTAAATGAAAATAACTCACATCACAGCTATACTTCATAAGCTGAAACACACATTACTAAGCAAAATTGCAGCGGAAAATAACAATGAACAACAGTCACAAATCCATGTGCACACTCATAAAATTAGGCAACCAGTCAAGGAAAACCCCAATGTGGGGAAACCCAATGAGAGAGATTTTATTCAGCTTCAGGAAAGTACATATCAGCAGCAGAAATACATTTTCTAGCAAGATAACTTCACTTATAGCACCCAAAATATTCTATCTTGAAATCTGTGCCAAATCCGTATTGTTGTACGACCCTTTTTCACTGAACAATAGCAAATAAATGCACTAACAGTCTGCTATACGCATTGTCCTGAACTATCCTCCAGCAACAAAGAAAACCCAGAACTTGCCTTGAAATTCGAGCCAGCAAGTCTCGAAATCTGTGCCCGTTCTCCTTGCTGTACGGACTGTACAGATCTGTACAATACGACCTACAACAACATAAATATTTCCAACACCTCTCACACAGAAAACCCTCTTGGGAAATGTGCCCAGTTTGCTGCCCTCACTCCTTCAAGCTCTCTCAGAAATCTCTCTCAAAAGTGTCTTGCACACTACCCTAGGTTCACTCTTATAACCTGAAAACGACTTTTCACATCTAAATGTCTTTTCACCCTCCCCATCCCTAAATCTAATGGCCAAGATCTAATCTTGCCTTTACAAGATCAAGGGACATGATCCATTCCCTCCAAAATAAATCACTTAAAATATTAAAGTACAATTTCACTTTATGACATGAGTGCACTTTATGAAATAAAGTTACTTTAATATTAGAAGGTTACTTCATAAAATGTCACTTTAAATAAAAGAGCCACTTTATTACAACTTTATAAAACACCTTTTTCAAAGTTAAGTGCCCAACAGTGTAAATGTGAGGTTACTCCCGCATACAAGACACAACATGCGGAGTACCTCCCGAGCTATCAAAAGCTAACAAAGTCTTTGTTCTAATTTTTACACTACAGAAGATTTAGAACACCTTCAATGTGCTAAAGGACTTGTTTGTGGCAACAAGTAGAATGAAACATGTTTACCAACACCGTTCAAAAAGACACCAAGGGATTGGAGATATGGTCTTTTATTATTGCAACCCTACAAATAGACAACTCTTTGGAAATAAGGTAAGAACAATATTCAACTCAAGTTTAATGGCCCTTATACACTTCAAGTGGAAGTGGGTAAGGTAGCTTATGCAGTGGACATTCCCAACAAGGAAATACTCCATGATGTATTCCATACCTTAATTTTTAAAAAAGAAGTTGGGTTGTGAGGTGGTTACTTAAAGAGGAGATTGTTGATAGATGAAGAGGGAACGATAATACTAGAACCTATGGGTACCCTTGGTGTGAATGTGAAGAACCTATGTAGAAGGGAAATTATAGATTACAAGATCAAATGGAGGGGTGTCCTAGAAGAGGAATCGACTTGGATCCATTTTTTTTCAAGAATACCCAAATTTGTATATGTAGGGTACCCATCCCTCTTGGGTAGCCATCGTCTAGAAAAGGCCGCTTTTCTCTTTTCATGTTTTACACCTAAAACCATTTTTAGTACAATTGGTTGACATAGTGCTTTTTTGAATAAAGTGGTTTAGTGTTTGTTATCATAGGATTTGTACTTGTGCAAAGCCTTCCACAAGACACCAAACTTGTGTAACAATTGGAAATATTTGTCACCGTCACCTAGACAAGTATTTTTTTTGTTTAAGTGATGGATGAGGATCCAACACAAGGGAGGCTTCCCTTGAGACCTCAAGGGATCCTATAGCTAGTTGAAGAGAAGTCTATGACCCCCTATCTTGGTCACTTGAAATGATAGGTTAGGTTTAAGGGGAAGGTTGAACGAGACAAGACAATTGATTGATTGAAGATATGAGAGGGATTTCAACAATTATCAAGTCTATAAAAACAAGCAATGATCCCATACACTACCTATAATGACAAGAGGTCTGCTACAATAATTTTCTGCAATATCTAATAGTTTATACCAACAATGAACATTTGTAACAACAACAAGAAAACAACCCTAAAAAATTGCCAATAAAATCTCAAAATACAACACTGATCAAGTGGAATAAGATTCAAGTATCCAACAACGAGTTTAGCCTTCTTAAACCACAATATTAAGCGAGTTATTAGCAATTTATATCAGCCCCAATGGTTGTAGCAAACATTCATAACAACAACAATAAAATTGTCAAGTTTGCCAAGCGTTGGACTTGAATAAGCATGACAACACTATGTAAAACCTAATTTACTAAAGCATTTTGAGAGGAAAAGGGTTTAAGGAACTTGTATCACTTGCAAATACTAGACTACTGCCGTTTTCTCTTTGGGCAATGGAGTCAAGCGACACCATGAATTGGATAACCAAGAAGAGATGAGAATTTGAAACCCTATGACTAAAGCCTTATAGGCCTATGATCAAACTCAAAAGACAATCCCTAGAGTTTATGGCCTTATAAACCTTAGTTGCTGTCTCCTTTTTCTAGGATGTCTAACTTGAAGATTCAAGTGAACTAGGTCAAAGTATAAGGTTTATGGCCTTATAAACCCTAGATCTCGAGCTAGCCAAGACAAAGCCCTAGGGGGATAAAGACTTTTAATCCCTAGAACTAGGTCTTAGATGCTTCAACAAACAAGATGAATGAAATGGGGAGGGGGATAAAGACTTATATTCCCTTGTAGGGTTTCTAGCAAGAACAAAATAGCATGTGCCGAATTAACAATATAGCATTTACCACAATATACCATGAACAAATACTTAAACTTGACAAAAGAAACTTACTTCAACCAAGTTGAAATGCATGAGGAAACCCTAGCTCAAGATCATCCACCAAAATAAGACAAAGCATCCACAAAGTTCTCCTTCAAAAGGTGCGCACTAGTTCTCCATGGAAAAAGACAAGATAAGAGAGCAATAAAAGTGATATATCCAAGTGATGAGTTATGATTTGGACTCGAGGTAGCGCTAGCCTATATATGAGAGGCAACCCTAGTTCTATAACCCCTCAAATCCCCCCAAAGTACAAGTAATCCATGATACAAGTGAGATAGGTCTAGGCCGACCCCTCAAATAGCTTCAAACAATGAATAATCATGTTGATCTAAGTCACCTGACATGTCCAAACCCCCCCTCGTGTCGCGAATCCTACATGTCGGACACCAAACGGTAGTACACGTGTCAGATACTCATTTAGACACGTGTCATGTTCACAGGACACGCGTGTCTTGAAAATAGGACACGTGTCATGTTCACAGGACACGCGTGTCTTGAAAATAGGACACGTGTCCTGCTCAGAAAAGGACCCTGGCTCATGTTTTCTCATGCAAGGTGCAGCTGTGAGGTGTTGCAATGTGCAACTAAGGGTTATTTTGCCTTACTAATTCTATTTAAAGAGGTCCCCACCCCCTCCATTTTACCTGCCCTAGTAGTTAATGGTAATATTAAATTCTTAAAGTAAAAGTGACATTCTCCTTTATCTTTCATTTTCATAACATTATCATTAATTGTTTCAGGATGTTTGAGAGTGGTTCCAACCTCACTGGACATCATATGGAGAAAGTAGAATTTTAGGTCCCATTCAAAATTTAACAGACTTAATAGTTTTTAGGATTTCAAGATTGGCAGGATTGCAATGTTTCCACTGGATTCTATCATGTAAGAGGGTATGAAATTGGCATTTAATCAAGGGCACCATACCCTTTATGTACCTCGATGTTGGTGGCATTGATTGTTGAACTCTTCTGTCATAACCCCAATAAAAATGTACCCTTCACTCAAGTACAAATTCTTCTGTTGAACTCTTCTCTTTGTCATCGTGTCAAGTGACTTAATGGTGTATCTGCACACCAACATCTGTCTTATTTGTAGGCACTGGACAGAGAGAAGAGTGGTTGAAGGGAAAGACAAAGATGTGGGATGTATTTCCTGATGATATGGGTTTGAACAACAATGTTGAGTTGGCAATGTCATCATTTATGTTAGTAACTTAGTAGTTACTAAGTTAGTACTAGTTGTATGATTGAATTTGTATCATCATCATGTAACTGTTTACAGTTTAATTATTTCATTTTTGCATGTGTAATTCATAATTTAAATTTTGATATATAAATTAGATATATATATATATATATAACGTGTCCTTCGTGTCCTATTTTCGGGGGTCGTCGTGCTCGTGTTGGATACTCATATTTCCGTGTCCTCCGTGTTCCGTGTCCCCGTGTCAGGTGACTTAAGTGTGGACCCATGACCATTGCTTCCCTGAACGGATATTTGTACTATGTGCTCTTCACTGATGATCAGTCTCGAAAGACATGGATTTATTTCTTGAAGACCAAGGATGGAGTCCTTGCAAGATTTCAAGAATTCAAAGCTCGGGTTGAGAACCTGACCGAAAGGAGGATCAAGGTGCTAAGATCAGATAATGGAGGAGAGTACACCTCCAAGGATTTTAGTGATTTCTGTATTGAGGCAGGGATCAAGAGGGAGTACACAATTCCTTATAACCCTTAGCAAATTGGGGTTGCAGAAAGGAAGAACAGAACCATCATTGAGGCAACCAAAGCAATGATACATGATCGGAATCTACCTTTGATTATGTGGGCAGAAGCATCCATGAAAACAATATATGTTCAGAACATGAGTTCTCACCAGATTTTGAAGAACATGACTCTTGAAGAAACTTTCACCAAAGTGAAGACTGAGGTTGGACACTTAAAGATATTTGGGTGTCTAGTATACTTTCATGTACGTGGACCCATGACCGTTGCTTCCCTGAACGTATATTTGCACTATGTGCTCTTCAATGATGATCACTCTCGGAAGACATGGATTTATTTCTTGAAGACCAAGGATGGAGTCCTTGCAAGATTTCAAGAATTCAAAGCTTGGATTGAGAACCTAACCAGAAGGAGGATCAAGGTGCTAAGATCAGATAATGGAGGACAATACACCTCCAGGGATTTCAATGATTTTTGTATTGAGGCAGGGATCAAGAGGGAGTACACAGTTCCTTATAACCCTCAGTAAAATGGGGTTGCAAAAAGGAAGAACAGAACCATCATTGAGGCAACCAAAGAAATGATACATGATCAGAATCTACCTATGATTTTGTGGGCAGAAGCATCCATGACAACAGTATATGTTCAGAACAGGTGTCCTCCCCAGATTTTGAAGAACATGACTCCCGAAGAAGCTTTCATCGGAGTGAAGCCCGAGGTTGGACACTTCAAGATATTTGGGTGTCCAATATACTTTCATGTACCCAAGGAGAAGAGGTCCAAGCTAGACCCTTCAGGCAGAAAGGGTACATTTGTGGGATATAGTGAATCTTCAAAGGCATACCAGATCTACATCCGTGGTCAGAGACAGATTGAGGTGAGCAGAGATGTCATCTTTGAGGAAGAGATAGCCTTTCGAAGATCCAGAGAATCTCAGATAGAGATTGACAACGAGACAACTCTCTAGGAATGTACCTTCTCCCCCTTCAGCAGTTCAAAGGGAGACAACCATTGATCCAGTCGATCCAATTGATCCAGTTGCTCCAGCTGATATTCCCAGAGACATTGCAGTAGGACATAAAAGGCTTGCCTGGGCTCGACAGGCTCTATAGGAGGCAGAGGGACATGTAGCTCCTCGAGGCACATTCCTAGAGAGCAAGAGACCACAGAGGTTCTCGAGCTATGTTTTAGCCATGAGTCACATCATTGATACTGAGCCTTCTTGTCATGGAGAAGCAACAGGTCAGTAGGTATGGCAAGATGCCATGACAGAAGAGTATCAGTCCATCATGAAGAATGATGTGTGGGATATTGTTCCGAGACAAAAAGGGAACTCTGTAGTGACTTCCAAGTGGATCTATAAGATCAAGCATACAGCTGATGGAAGTGTCAAGAAGTACAAAGCGAGATTTGTGGCCAGAGGATTCTCAAAGGTGGAGGGAATTGATTATGAGGAGACATTTGCTCCAGTAGCCCAATACACTTCCATCCGTACTATCATTGCACTAGTTGCATCCATGGGTTGGAGATTACATCAGATGGATGTAAAGACAACCTTTCTCAATGGTGAGATTGAGGAAGAAGTTTACATCGAGCAACCAAAAGGATTCGTGATACATGAGCAAAAGTCTCATGTGTGCAGGTTGAAGAAAGCCCTGTATGGACTAAAGCAGGCACCTCGTGCTTGGTACGAGAAGATGGATGGATTACTGAGGAGTTTGGGCTTCCGCAAGAGTGTTTTTGATCCAAACCTATATTATCATATTGTTGGTGACGAGTGCTTGATCTTGGTCTTGTACGTTGATGACTTATTCCTCATCGGTTCAGAAGGACTTATTGTTGAATGCAAGTGTGCATTCACTTTTGAATTTGAGATGAAGGATCTGGGTATGATGCACTACTTCTTGGGACTAGAAGTATGGCAGAGAACTGATGAGATTTTCCCGAGTCAAGGAAAATATACAGTGGAGATATTGAAGAAGTTTGGGATGACAGACTGAAAGTCCATGCCTACACTGATGGTGATGGATCTGAAGAAAATGAACGAGGCTTCTACTGATTCATGCGAGATTGATCCACATCTTTACCGACAGTTGATTGGATCATTGATGTATCTGGTTAACACCAGACCTGATATATGCTATGCAGTGAACATACTCAGTCAGTTTATGAGTAGGCCAAGACAGACTCACTGGATAGCAGCGAAGCATGTATTGAGACATCTACGAGGCACAATTGGATATGGCCTGAGATATGCGTCCAGTGTAGACATGAGATTGCAAGGATATGCCGATGCAGAATGGGCAGGGAGCACAGTGGATCAGAAGATCACATCTGATTGTTGTTTTACCTTGGGGTCTGCCATGGTTTCCTGGTGCAGTAGGAAACAGAGCTCTGTGGCTTTGAGTACCGCAGAAGCAGAGTATATAGCATTGAGTGTGGCAGTCCGCGAAGCAGTGTGGCTTCACAAGCTCCTTGCAGATTTATTTAATCATGAGATGGATTCTACCATTATTCATTGCGATAACCAGAGTTGTGTGAAGCTCTTAGAGAATCCTGTGTTTCACGATAAATCGAAACACATTGAGACCAAATACCATTATATCAGAGACATGGTGCAGAGGAAAGCAGTACACGTGCAATACCTTCCTACACATGAGCAGATTGTAGATATCTTCACCAAACCGTTTGCCAGGATGAAGTTCGAATTCTTTCGTGTGAGACTTGGCATGGTGGAGAATGCCTCCCTAGCTGAGAGGGAATGTTGAAGATTACAGCGCCGTGTGACATTCGCCAAGATATGTTCTCCTCTGTGACTGAGTTGAGTCGACATGTGAGAGAGCCCAGTGTTGGGTGTGCCCATGTGATGGGGTGTATCGTTCTACTCTGGACTGAGTTGAGTTGTGCCCCAGTGTTGGGTGTGCCCATGTGATGGGTGTATCGTTCTCCTCTATGTGAGAGTTGAGTCGATGTGGTTTCTTTCCTTTGTACTCCTATGGACTCAGTTGAATCAGGCTTGAGACGGTACTCCAGATGATTGTCCTATGGACTCAGTGGAGACAGAGATCTCTTGAGTATGACGTCCTTGTGGCTGAGCACAGGTGGACATGTCCCTAGTGGTTGAACACTAGTGGACGTGTGGATCCCTTGCTATATAATCTAAGTGTAAGATTTACTTGTAACCCTAATTATGATGTAAAGGGTACAAGTCGGCCCCACCATATGTGAAAGATAATTAAGTTTTATTGTAATAATTAATTATATTTCTGAGTTATTGGGGTCGGCCCTGTTGTGCCAATAGACACACCTATTGTTGTGTCTGGTCTAGTATAAATAGAGGTGATTTCCCCATCGAGGAAACACAAACTCTCACACTTGTCACTTGTCATTTGGAAAATTCAGACCTACTTGTAAGGCTGAAGTGCGCACCTCTCTTGGGCACTAGTTTCAAGGTTGTAGAAGCACCCTCTTATGTGCATCTATGGTTTACGGTTGGGGGATCTTCTCTTGAGAATATAACAAAGGATTGTTGGTTTTTCTTCCCTTGAGTAGAAGGGTTTCCTAGGATATTTCTTGTGTTCTTGTGCATGGTAATTCTTCTTGTGATCTTGGTTATTGCAACACTTGTGTATGGTGTTATTGCATTTGTTTATGGTTCAAGTACGTGCTAAATTAAATAAACCTCATGCTTGAGCCTAGCATAGTGAAAATTCAACATGGTATCAGAGCATAGGACTTGAAAGAGCCATTGCACAAGCTTTCAAAGCCAATCGTCCTCTTTTCTGCAATCCGTACGACCCTCCTAGGGTTTTCAGAAAAAGTACGACCCTCTCCTTTTTTGGTTGTTTCAACATCCTACACTGAAACGTTGGGGCTAAAATTGGCATAGGAATATACGACCTCCTTCAACGCATCTCCAGACACTCTCAGAGTGCAATTTTGGATTTTTGGCACTAGGGTTTCTAGGGTTGCGCAATTTTCTGCAGAAATTTTGGTTCTAGGGTTTCTACAACTCACCAGTGTTCTTGTGAGCCTCTGAAGGCTTATTGTTGGCAGTCATAAGTCCAACGAAAACTAAGGTTGCTAGCCTAGCCTAGCCATTAGGTTTCCTAGCCTAGTTGCTAAGGGTTTGTGGAAGAATCTGCAAACCATGAGGAACAGGTGGAAGATAGGGTTGATGGATCAAGCAACTTTAGTTACTGGAAGTCAAGACTACAGATCACCCTGGAAGAGGATGACCTATTGAGTGTGATACAAAAGGCTTTACCAGAGACAATTACCGATGAAGAGAAAGAAGAATGGAAGGAAGATGACGTCAAGGCAAGAAAGATAAGCATCTACTCAAAGAGAGATTGTCCTACCAAGAAGAAAGGAAGACAACTTGCCTCCACTGTTGATGTTGATCCAGAGCCACATCAGAAAGATGAAGACATCAAAGATGAAGCTTTTTTATTCATATCAACACTCTCAGGTACGGCTCCTACTGATGATAATATTTGGTTAATTGACAGTGGTGCCTCTAGGCACATGATCGGATATAGAGATCATCTTACAGATCTTGTTGAGAAAGAGACCAGTCTACATGTTGTACTTGGAGACAATGTCAGATATAATGTGAAAGGGGTTGGAACTTCTACATTCCAACTAGACTCTGATATACCCCTTCAGTTGAGTGAGGTATTATATGTACCTGGGATGAAAAGGAACCTTGTCTATGTTTCTACCTTAGAGGATAAAGGCTACAAGGTTACCTTTTTTGAAGGAAAGGTTCTTGCATAGCACAAGAACTCACATATGGATTTTGCTCGAGTAATTCGTGTTCGAGAAAACAACTTATACATGTTCACTGTCCAACCAGTCCAAGCCCTGTTACATGCTACTATCAGCTTGAGTGAGCTATGGCATAGGAGACTTGCTCATATTCATTATAGAGCCCTTTTGTCTCTAGGGAAGATGGTAACATGCCTTCCAGAGATACAGGTTCAACATAATGGTGTTTGCAAAGGTTGTGCTCTTGGCATGAATGTCAAGGGGTCGTTCTTGAGCAGTGACAATAGATCCAAGTGGATCTTGGACTTGATACATTCAGATGTGTGTGGACCCATGATCGTTGCTTCCCTGAACGGATATTTGCAGTATGTGCTCTTCATTGATAATCACTCTCGGAAGACATGGATTTATTTCTTGAAGACCAAGGATGGAGTCCTTGCAAGATTTCAAGATTTCAAAGCTCAGGTTGAGAACTCGACTAGAAGGAGGATCAAGGTGCTAAGATCAGATAATGGAGGAGAGTGCACCTCCAGGGATTTCAATGTTTTATGTATTGAGGCAGGGATCAAGAGGGAGTACATAGTTCCTTATAATCCTTAGCAAAATGGGGTTGCAGAAAGGAAGAACAGAACCATCATTGAGGCAACCAAAGCAATGATACATGATCAAAATCTACCCATGATTCTGTGGGCAGAAACATCCATGACAACAATATATGTTCATAACAGGAGTCCTCGCCAGATTTTGAAGAACACGACACCCGAAGAAGCTTTCACCGAAGTGAAGCCTGAGGTTGGACACTTCAAGATATTTGGGTGTCCAGTATACTTTCATGTACCCAAGGAGAAGAGGTCTAAGCTAGACCCTTCAGGCAGAAAGGGTACATTTGTGGGATACAGTGAATCTCCGAAGGCATAGCGGATCTACATCCCTGGTCAGAGACAAATTGAGGTGAGCAGAGATGTCATCTTTGAGGAAGAGATAGCCTTTCGAAGATCCAAAGAATCTCATATGGAGATTGACAGGGAGACAGTACCTTCTCCCCCTTCAGCAGTTCAGAGGGAGACAACCATTGATCCAGTCGATCCAATTGATGTTGCTAGAGACATTGCAGCAGGACATAAAAGACTTGTCTAGGTTTGATAGGCTCTGCAGGAGGCAGAGGGACAAGCAGCTCCTCGAGGCACATTTAGTGCGCACCTCTCTTGGGCGCTAGTTTCAAGGTTGTAGAAGCCCCTCTTGTGTGATCTTCTATTGAGAATATAGCAAAGGATTGTTGGGTTTTCTTCCCTTGAGGAGAAGGGTTTCCCAGGATATTTCTTGTGTTCTTGTGCATGGTGTTAACACATAGAATTGTAGGGGTCAAAAAGTCATTTCAATTTTTGTTTGCCACTAATCGAGCATGCAGCAGGTCCACCAAGTCCTTGGTATGCACAGTTAACTTCCGCAGAAAAAGGCAAAAATGCAAGAGCAGTCCATTTCGGGCTTGAAATACAAGCAAACAAACAAGTTCGTTTTTCAACGGCGGAGATCCAACAGGCCACTCAGATCGACGAATTTCGTGCATTCGGAATGTCAAAGTTGCGGGGGGTTTAACATCAAGAGAACTCTCGAGCATCGAAGCGCTGAAGTGACACGTCACTTCGGGGGTTTTCATACTTCACATTCAAAGAACTCCCAAACCTCGAAGTGTCGAAGGCACGTTGCACTCATCCATCGAGGACACTTGGCACTTATCTGTCAAAGATACGTGGCATTCATCCGATGTTGACACATGGCACTCAGTTCATGCACCTTTGGACACGTCATCTATTCATTTTCGAGTGACATTTGTCATTCTCTTTTTGTGACACGTCAGCAGCTGTGACGTCGTATGACGTCAAGACACCACGTCGCTCTGGGCCCGTACTACTCCGGGAGTTATGCAAACTCTACATGCAGAAGCCCTCGAACTCCGAAATGTCGAAGTGACAAAAGACTGCCATGTCAGATCCGGGAGAAAGTCACTTTGAGAGATAATTCATGCTCCACGAAATTAGCGCCATCACTAGATATGGTTAGGTGAGTTCTAATTTGGCAGGCATTTATTTTTATCCTAAGTTGTTAGCGGACGTGTAAGGATTAACTCCCGCACATGTTTCATCAACAACATCTTCATCTTCTAGATTGGACGGTCCTCAGCTCATTTCGGACCCCCCCGACCTTTCTACCTTCAAAGGCGAGGGGTGTCCGAAACAACGGTTTTCCCTGCCTCGGGCCCGACATACGTGGCGCCTCCTCATCATTTCGGACCCTCCCCTCCTATTTCCGCTTACCACCTCGCCCCCCCTTCGAAATCCTGCTCGCCCCTCGCTCCAATACCACTCAGGCTCCCACTTACACATGTCCTCCACTCAGCCTACCGTGTATCTACACCTCTTATCACATGACACCTGTTTTCCACTCCCTACACATCAGCTCCCGCGTATCTTTCTTCTCCTCTCATCACGCGCCATCAGTCTCCACAGACCATCACCTCTCTGCATTCACTTATCCTATCTCCCCATTGGATATTGATTCCACGTCCTCCAGTTCATAACTAGTCACGACTTTCCTCCATGATCGTTTAGCAGACACCTGTTCCATAAAAGAGTCGTGTTGAGTTAGGCTAGCGAATTACCAGTGCTACCATCCACTTTCGACTGCAAGATGTTTCCCAACACAGTTATCCAAAGGCACAGATGGCAAAGGAATCAATATGAAGGAAGAATAAGCAGAGGAGATGTGCCCAAGCGACCACACTTCATGACAGTTATTTCTGTTAGAGTTGTTACCAACAGGCTCCCTGGTTTTAGCAGTCTGTTAGATCCACCTGTACATATGTTAGATTAGGAGTCTTTTATGGAGAATCCTAGGCTAGAGAGGTCAGCTCGCATCTGAAGTTGTTATCTACTGTTTTTGTTATAAATACATAAGAAAAATGTTATGTTAGGGTTGAATGGTTGAGCATAGCTCCCTTTGTAATGTTTTGATGTAAAAAAGTTGTTCTCTGGTTATGTATGAGATTTGAGACTTTTTCATTAATAGAAGTCGGCCTCTTTTCATTATCTTGTTTCTTCTTACTCTGAATGCTCATTATGGGAGGATCCTTATGAGATGTTACAACTGTGTTATAATGGAGGTTTGATTATGATGCCACTGTAAATGTTTTTAGAGTTTTAAAGTTTAGTTTCAAGAGGATCTTGTGACTGATCTTTTTCTTCACCTAGCTGCTAGAAGGCCTGATGCTTATAGCAGACTTGTTCATCCTTCCCACCAAAGTCTTCCATCTACTCACATTTATCCTTAAACCACTGACTGAAGTTAATTAAAACCTCATCTGCTTATGCATGCTAGCCCATACTTCTGTGTTAAAACATTCTTATATTGAGTTTTTGTCCATTTGACCTTTAATTATTCATTTACATCCTACAAAACCTTTGATGGGTATCGGGCTTATCCTCTTGCAATCTGAGGGTGACTCTCAGTGCTAACACATGGTAATTCTTTTTATGATCTTGGTTATTGCAGCACTTGTGTATGGTGTAGCTGCATTTGTTTATGGTTCAAGTACATGCTAAATTAAATAAACCTCATGCTTGAGCCTAGCATAGTGAAAATTCAACATTAACCTCAAACATCCATTGTAAATTCTCTCAATCATGATTTAAGGACATATTTACAACCCTCAAAAATCACTACTACAACTATCAATGTAATCAAAACAAAAAATTAAGAGTAACAAATATAGAAAGCTAAAAGTATTAAACCTAAGGGTTAACTCAATCTATTAGTGCCACTATTACCAAGACATGTCAATAGTCTAGTGCGTTGAGCAAATCCTCGGTTCAATTCGCACAGGGATTAGGCACACTAGGTCTACGTCGCCTGCTAAACACTAGGTACCATCCTCAAAATGGGAGGAAGTGCCCTGGAGTTTTCAGAGGAGATATTTCCAAGGCAAACCAAACAAAACAAAATTCCAAAAGCAAAGAAAATAGCGGTGGCATTTGCGCACCCAAGGGTGGATTACACTTGCAAATCCAAGTAATGGATGAAGACTTCTCCAGTAGACTAGATGATTGTACTGATAAAAGAATAAGTGATAACATACATGAAGAGAAAACTCTTATTTATACCAAAAGGGATTAAAAACCCTGACCTAAAGGTTAAGTTACTGATAAAAATGATGAGACCCTTATTACATAAAAATGGCCTTCTACAAATATTGAAATATGATACTAAAGATCAATGGCTTGACATTATTACCAAAACATGAGAATGCATACAAAATAGTTCACATAGAGTCTAAACCCCGATAAAGACATTGTGGTGAAGGTTTTCCCTCGAAGATGAATAATCAAATAGCATAGCTCATTATTACAAAAACTACTAGAATAATTTTAAATATGCATTTCTACTCAGTATAAGTCCAAAATATTATAGGTCAATTAGGTGTAGCTCCAATGGCTGAGAGGAAGGTTGTTATCCTCCCCCTCCCAAGTTCAAATCCCACTTTGTGACATGCTTGCTCTCTTCATGGGCCAATTGTTGATTGTTGGCCTAGCCTTTGAGTCTTGAAGAAACTAATTTACCATGTGTACCGTCTTCAAACTGAGTGGAATTACCCAGTGGGTTTCCTTGGGAAATGCATTATGCTAGGGAAAAAAGGAGAGAAAAAGAGTCCAAAATATAATATAATAGCTCAAAAGAAGCACAAACACGCCTAGGGATATGGAGGAAACATCAAATTTCCCAAATTTGGTTGTAACACTTTGGCCTCTAAAGTGATTTTCGAGGAATGCAAAAAAAAATGGTTGCACTTTATGATTAAGTCACTTGAATAATGCATGTCAGAGGTAGACCAAGTGGTCGGGATCAACAATGTTAATGCCGCCCACCTTGGATCGAATCCTACCTAATCGCGACATGTGATTGCAGGCTTTGCCTTAAAATCTAGTGGTAGCACAATGGAATCGAACCCATGTCTTGCAAGCACAATTATGCTTAGTTACAAATTCCCCTAATCCGAAGACAAAAAAGTCACTTGAATAATACAAAGAAAGATTTGAACCTTGTTACCCCCTCCAACCCAGGGGAGGAGATCATGTCTCGTGGCCCACTATGAAGATGGTGATCCTAACAATGATGATGATCAACATGTCCACAGAGAGCAACCCAACAACCCCTTCAAATGCCTCTTCCTTATCAGCATGGCTCATCACACAATCAACAAGGCCCATTAGGAGATGGTGTTTTGACACATTAAAGGTACATTAATCCTTGTTTCATATAAAGTGTCATATTTAATGCATTGGGCATTTGAGTAATGATAATAGGTTAAAGTTGGATAATGAGTCATGAGCTCAAAAGTTATGTTTTTCGCCTTGTTTCACCTTGGTGGCCATCCTAGTCCAGTGTTGTCACTCCTAGGGAAAAGGGGTACTATTGGTGATTCCTTGAAAGGAGTAATGTACCATTCTCGATCATACTTACCACCTTTTAATCCTTCTATTCTCCCACCTTTTGGGTAATGTGGTTACATGTACACCAAAAAGGCATGTATCTCATTCTCGCATGACAAGAAGGGGGCTAAATGCCCAAAGGTAGATTGCAATTGGTTGATTAAAAGAAAGAAATGGATAACAAGGAAATTTAAAAGCCATAGTCCATAATTGATTTCTACCCCCTCATTTATGGCAATTGCCCCTAGTCCTAATGTGAATAAACGCATTCATCAATCAAAGAGGACTTGAATATATCCCGAATAAAAAAGCAAAGGAAGTGTTATGTTTGAAACCTTTTTAAGGGGACTTGCAAATCAAAGCAAATAAAGAAAAAGGAAAATAAGTGGTTTGGAATGCAAAAGCACTGTGGAAAGGGTAACTCAATTACCAAGCGCACCCTCTACAAAGGCACTCATGGAGGTGAGCCCATACATTGTCTTGCATGTTAATGACCCCATGCCCAAAAGTAAACCCCATGACCACCTCACATTCATTACATATCTTTGATGGGTTCTTTCAGGAAATATCTCTCTACTTGAGTACTGACACACCTAATAGGTTCTTTTGATGGTCCTCCCATAGCTAAACTTGCCAAATTGCATAAAGTCTTAAGCTTGTGTGAAGTTTGAAGGGGATACCTAATAAGAGTTGTTCATTTGGCTTTTGTGTTAATAGGTGGCTTACTTTGTTGGTTTTACTTGATTCCATGACTTTGATTGACTTGGTGTACTTGACATGGTCACTTGGAGGACGTCCTTGTGCTTTCACCCAGGACGTTGTGCACTTTATGCAAGATATAACACGTGTGATGCAGAGTGTTGGGTCACCTGATGATTGAATTCCTTCAGTTACATCCTCTCACACCTCCTAGACACTGGATGATGGACAGATGAGCTCTCATTTGACAGATATGGTCACGATGGCAGGAAAATGGGCGGGAAGCCCACACCTTGGACAGTGAACCCTACATCTTATTCAACATTTGATGACAAGCATTGCACTTGGTTATACTTGGAGACCACTCAGAGAGGTGATGCAAGTTCATTCCACCTTGGACATTGGCCTTCTCACCTTGGACGTTGAGCATATGGAGGATGACGTCATGTGCTATGATCACTTCATGATGATTGGGGCTTGCTTGCCATTGGGGCACCACTTTAATGATGAGATGGGATTCACTGATGATGAAACATGGCCTTTGATGAGGAGGTGCCATCTTCACATTGATTTGTACCTCTTGGATGATGAAACTTGGCCTTTGGAGGCTTCACCCACACTCTTGGAGCATGACATCACCACACATGTGGCCTAGGAGGACATTATTATGGTGTATTAGCATCTAAGTCACCTGACACGGGGATACGGAGGACACGGAAATACGAGTATCTAACACGGGCACGACGACCCTTGGAAATAGGACACAGAGGACACGTTATATATATATGTATATATATATATATATATATATATATATATATATCAAAATTTAAATTATGAATTACACATGCAAAAGTGAAATA